>CM055732.1:7919720-8114720 GCA_029465975.1 Dallia pectoralis | reverse complement strand
CCCTTTCGGGAGACGAGGGCCTGGTTAAAGGGGGCATCTGCGCCACTCAGGAACAGGGTGGGCGTGACCTGAGACACAGACATGTCAGGCTGCCAGAAACACAGAGACAAACGATGACATCATCAGCAACCTGGAGCGCCAAAGACCTGTACAGTCAATCACCCAAAAGACTCTCACCCTAAAGAAGGAGAAAACGGTCCAGAGGATCCAAAACACACTCTGGACGTTTGGTGTAGATGTGTCAGCCACTGACGTTCACGTTAGGCTTCTGCAGCAATACAACGGCTACCTTACCAGAAGCATAACAGTAGTGGGGTTTTAAAACAGAATGGTCAAAAAACAAGAGCTTGTCTTTTCTTGTCCATTTGCATGTTCACACTTGACACCTCCATTTGGCACCAGAGCACAATTGTAGACACTGCTGAATATGACTCGTGCAAAAGTTTATGTCCCATCGAGATAACATAACATGTAAATGATCAAACCCATTTTTTAAATAATATATTATCATTAATGATAATTATTATTACAAGGTAGGTAGCCTCTAATAATTATCTCAAATAATTATCATAATTATTATTATTACAAGGCATTAGCCACATGTGCATGTTCACATTTCTTGTCATGGCTTCTGTTCTGGAGGTAGAACAGAACCAAAGGTAGATATTATGTGATTGATTGTTTTAATGCAGAGAATCCATTTCTACCTCTGAAGCTGTGTGCTGTGAGGCTGCGTGCTCTGAGACATTTGACTAAAGATTGTCACAACTAAATACCTAAACCTTAAGACATTTTACATGAAACCACTGGGGAGTTCAAGATTGATATGTAAATGATTCCGCTGTTATGAAGGGATTATCCACAATTTTGGCCCCAACAATATTAATGATGAAACCACATCTGCGGTTTGATACCAAATAAACATTTTAAAGCTACCCCCAATAAGCGAGTGAATGACCAAAGTGGGCTTATGTGCTCCATAATGTGATGAAAATCAATTGGTCACAGTTGCGACCACTCTGATGTGTGTCAACATACCTGTTCTCGTTAGTAGTATGCGGCCTCTCAGACTGGGTCCGTCCCTCACGTTAGACTGTTTCTGGCCAAAAAGAAGCAAAGCCCTGTTGGGGCAGTATAACCACACACCCCAAAAAAGGCTGCAGGGCTGTCGGCCAATGGCGAGAGAGATTAATTTTAGACTAACTTGGCAGCTGGGGAGCAGCTCCTGAAAACCCCACGTGCACCCACTATTCCACACACCAATGTCTGAAAACCCCACGTGCACCCACGATTCCACACACCAATGTCTGAAAACCCAACGTGCACCCACTATTCCACACACCAATGTCTGAAAACCCCACGTGCACACACAATTCCACACACCAATGTCCAGTATGTGAATTCTGACTTGGACAAACTTCAATGAGACATGTCACTCTCCACTGTTGTAGGAGGAAAAGGATTACATACATTTCTATAGTTCAAAAGTTGCCTGTAAACAGTCATATCAGCTGTTTGAAAATGTACAAAAGGCATGGAAAGAAAGTATTGAATATCATAAACACAATGTCCAAGTGTGACAGCAGCCAAGTAGGTGGTTATTCATGTTGATTTATTTTTAGGTTATTGATGGACTTTCCAGGAGAGGAAGTGGAAACACACAACACTGACATAATTGAACTACAGACATTTGGCATATAATGTTGAGCAAATTACATGTTCAAATTACAAGTCTAGGAACATTACACTGCTAGCATAACCCATAACATGATCGCTTAGTCCCATATTTGTTATACTCGAGTGAATACATATAATGAATAGAACTCACTACGGTTGTATTCTCGAGCAAGACACTTAACTTCTGAATGGGTCACTGCACTGTGGTGCACACCAAGTCACTTTCACCATTTCTTGTATGGACAAAATGTTCAGTGGATGGCAGTCGTTTTAAAATGCTTTGCTGCTCCAGGACAGACGACTAGTCGTAAAAACTGTCTACGCCTTAATAGAACTAGATTGTCTAGCTTGCCAACTATTTTAGGTGAAACAGAAAAATGCGAGACCTGGGAAGAAAACAGACTGTGAGTACACTCTCAACTCGTTTTGATGTTATTTTCAAATGGCAGACCGCTTTTCAAAACTTTTCTGCTAGTGTGACCATGAATCACTGCTGTACCTGTACTACATACACAATTTCATTAAAGTGAGTACACCCCTCACCTTTTTATAAATATTTGATTATATCTTTCATGTGACAACGTTGAAGAAAGGACAATGCTACAATGTAAAGTAGTGATTATACAGCTCGTATAACAGTGTACATTAATGTCTGAATCGCTGGCAAAAAATGTAATACACCCTTAAGTGAAAGTGACCACAACTAGCCATTTTCCCGAGCGGTTATAGTGGGGGGGGGGGGCACACTTTTTTTTGCCAGCGGGTCAGACTTCTATTGGCTGTGTTTTGACAGCAAATGTACAGTTATACGAGCTGTATACTCACTACTTTACATTGTAACAAGGGGTCATTTCTTCAGTGCTGTCAAATGAAAAGATAAAATCAAATATTTATAAAAACGTGAGGGGTGTACTCACATACTACTGTATGTAGTACAGGTACAGCAGTGATTCGTGGTCACACTTGCAAAACAAGTTTTGAAAAGCGGTCTGCAATTTGAAAATAACATACGTACGTCATCAAAACGCGTTTAAACAGCAGGTGACGTAGAAAATCCGCGACTTCCTGTTTGCTGAAATTTGTCAACAAAAACCACGTATTTGGATAAATTATGGCCGATATAAATCGAAGTCTTCAGGAATATCTTGCCCAGTCTAAAAACGGGGCCAAAACGATCTCTCAGTCCAACTCAAGTACTTCCATAGACATCGATGAATCACCATCGGTATCTGGGAGCTGGTTCGGCAGTTGGTCGAGCCCGTTCTCTGGTTCCAGTTCCGGCAGCAGCCGCGGTGGAGGTTCGACGGGCCAAGGGTCGACCAGCGGCTTTTCCTGGCCGTGGTCTACGGAGCCGGACCCATGTTTACCGGGAATGAGTCGCTCGCAACGGCTTGTAGGTTTCGGAGTTTGCATTGCGTTCTCGGCATTGTGCTTTGGACTGTCCGCTTTGTACGCACCTTTATTGCTGTTGTATGCTCGCAAATTCGCACTTCTCTGGTCTCTAGGCTCACTTTTTGCAATTTTGGGGGCAGCGATATTGCGGGGACCCAGCAAGCTCATAGCCAAGCCGACCCCCACTGCGGCGGTATATGTGTGCTCTCTTGGCGGCACACTCTACGCTGCGCTCAGCCTTCACAGCACCATACTCACCGCTCTCGGAGCCATTGTCCAGGTTGCGGTCATCGTGGGGTACATCGTGTCTTTGCTGCCGGGCGGTAGCGCAGGTATTCGGTTCATGGGAGGGATGGCTGCATCTGCTATCAAACGGACTGTCACTGGTAAAACAATGCCAATTTAACCTCCCGTTAATTGAATCCGAACGGACTTTGTCTCTTTTGTGAACTCTGCTCACGGACAAGCTCAGATTGCACACCTGTATACTACCAACATATTTAGTAATGGACTGACTACGTTGAAATCGATCAAGTGTCATGGTTTATTCTTGCTATTCATCTCAATTTATTAATCGACCAACTAGCCCAATGTCTTTGATTATGTTATGTGGACAGGCCTGTCGAAAACTAAACTCATACGTATTTTTATTTTCCAGTAATGTTTGACAAATAAAATGTGGTACGAAATTCACAGGGAAGGTTTTATTTCTTTCCTAACTACTGCTTAGTGTGGAAATTCTGCAACTATTAGATGGCCCATTTGTAGATAAGTAACATTTAGCCATCAATCAATATAAATGTAAACGGCAAAGTCCGTTGATAAAAATGACTGTTGGGAGTGTGCTTTGTAACGGATGTACAAATCCCATTGCCTCACACAAATAAATATTTGGGTCTGTGGCAATTTACTGAATGAAACTTTGCGGTTTTGCATGTGAATGATATATGTACCATTATACTTTGATCCAGTTTGGACCACTCAAGTGATTCTATTCACGTACAGATTGGAAAAGTATTCAATACAACAGAAATGATTCCTAATTTTATATGGACATGCATGTCGTTTCTACATCGCATATTTCTATCTGATCATATTAGATTGTAGTTGGGCGGCCAGCTGCTGCATGTGGGAAGTGAAACAGTGTACACACGAACATGAGAAGAGTCTATCAGCCGTATAATATAGGGGGATTCGGGTCGAAACACTGAATAAAAAAACCCATCAGAACCAAGTGATCCGCTAAACATGGTTCCTAAAGTGGTCAGTATTCTACTTTCAACCTGGTCCAGATGTGGGTACACCTTTGCAAACCTCTCAGCACCGGAGGCCAAAGAAAAACAACGAACAAGGGTGAAATTTTGCACAAATTTCTATTGTAGTCTCATACAAAAATTGACAAAAACAATGACAATCTCATGACAAACTGTACATTTAGAAAGAGAGGAAGGCCGTCTGGATATTCAGTGGTAATGAGGCAATGGTGCCTCGTCTCCGTTATAAGACATTGAAAAATGAACTTAAATGAATGGAGCCGAGGACGTGGAGGAATGACACATTCAAAACCTGTTTGTTAACCACCATCTTGTTTCCTACATAGTGCACTACTTTAACGCCACCATTATGAGACATTATCAGAAGTAGCGCAGTATAAAGGCAATATGGTGCCCCAGGAGTCAAGCAAAAAAAAAAAATCCTCAGTTGGAATAAGAAATCATTTAAATCATTATTCCATGTGGTGCCACTGTTGTCAGAACATTTTCATACAGAGATGCCCTTATGCTGCATGGTTGTCTATTCTGTAAAGCCTGATGTCTTGACCAACTGCGTGAGACCCTGGGCTCTCCTCTCTTGTGTGTGATTACAGTACATGTAGAAGAGAAACTAGATCGTTCACATTATGAAATGGAGCGCGTCTGAGGGTTTATTCAGCAGGGTGCAGCATACTATATATGTCTAGTAGGACGGAATATTGTTCCTAAGCCATACAACCAATTCGTCGATTCCTGTATGCAACGTTCACAAGTTGCCCTCCTGAATAAACCCCAGGCTTCTTGCCTCTTCAAACCACGCGACCACAGTAACATTAATCTACGTAGCCAGTTTGAAACTGCTTTATCTTGTCATACTCAGCATGGAACCCGCCGGACCACCAAAACACCTGCAGCATCCAATCAGAGTGAACCATAGGGCGGAGCCTATTGTCAAAACCCAAATGTAAAGATATCCACTCGTCCATCTTGTACTGAGACCTATGGCTGTTGACAACGACCTCTCCTTTGCCACAGAAGCCCGATACACAGAGAAAAAAGGCCATCATCCAGCTTTCCAATCATGTCTGAAGAGGTATAGTCTGAACCCACAGCTGACATTTTCCTGCGGGGCGGAGCAGGTGGCCTTTTGGGCGTGTCTCTTATTTGGTTTCTGTCCTTGTTGACCTGTCAGGCCAGTAGGTATCAGAGGGGAGATATTGAGGGAATGTGGGGTAACAGTGTGGGGCTGGTGATGAGTTCTTCTTCCAGTCCTACCGGCCACGCCCTATTCCTCTGGGGGCACCACGAGGCGCCCCCCTCCAACCACCTCTGCCGCCACGGGGTGGGGGGCCGTAGCCACCTTCCTCTCTTGGGGGCGGTCGGCCTGGAGGGAGCAGATCGATAACAGACTGGTGTTTTCGAAAATCTAATTCTAATATTTTGAACTTAAAAATGACAAAGATATTGAAGAAGTCAGATAATATAAGGGGAAAAAAGCCTGTACCTGCTGCCCGTTCCTCTGGCCCTGCTCCAGGGGGCTCACCGGTGCCTGGGCCGTCATGCCAGGGGCGTTTCCGGGGGGGTAGCGAGGCCATGTCCATACCCTGTAGTGAGGAGGAGCGCTCCCGGCTGGAAGGTGATGGGCTGTCATGTGGTGGGCCGTGCTCAGAGCGCTGGCCCTCTCGGTAACCCTCGTGACCTGGACCCGCACACACAAACGACTCAATAAGTGTCAAACTTGACAGATGTGGGATAGAACAGATCCTATAACAATCTTTCAGACTGTATTGATTTCTTAACCCATTTCTCAGCTGTCCAAACCAAACCCACACTTTTGTGCTCGCCAGTAGTCCCACTAAAGACCTTCATCGCCATGTTTGTGGTCTAGTCCTTTTACTACCTGGAACTATGTACGTCACATGGAGGGAGGCTTGCATGCAGTTGAAGGTTAGCCTACTACGCTACTCTATCCTGAGGGGGCGAGCGTGAGCACTGTCCATTGGGACCCGTTGGCCTGCCACGCTAACCAGACTTCCCTGGTCCAATAGACAGCCCCGTTACCTGGATCAGGCCCGCCCTCCCAGGACTCCTGACTTCTGCCTCCCTCATAGTGTGTGGGGAACTCATCGGGGATAGGGAGCAAGCCCCGACGTCCACCTCCACCACCTCCTGAGGTAACAACCGAGGAATGAAATACACAACCCGGAGAAGGATGGAAAGATGAAAAGACGGAGAGATGAGAAAGAGAGATATAGACTGATGGAGGGATGCACAGGAAAACTAAAAGGAAATATGGCGAAAGAAAAAAAGAAGGCGAGACAGACAGAACATAAAATGCAACAGACTTACCTCCTCCTCTGGGTGCCCCAGCTCCTCGGGGGGGTCTACCCCTCCCTCCATTGTCCCAACCTCCTCCCATCTCGTTTGAGGGGTCAAAGTTCTCCTCCTGCCCTCCAAACTCGTCAGGGAACCCTCTCCCCCCAGGACGACCCGGTCCACCCCCTCTGTACCTGAAGAGACCAGAAACCCCATTTTTAATAGAGATTCTACATGCAACACACTATTGTCCATAATGTCCGTGCTTATTCTCCATTTCATCAAGCAAATGAAGGTTCACACCTCAGGGCAATAAGTGAAAAGGGACCAAAATGTAACATGCTTAAACCGGTTGTGCATTACATAACAAAGCCTAGTACTGGAACTGATTGGCCAATTACATAACAAGGCCTAGTACTGGAACTGATTGGCCAATTACATAACAAGGCCTAGTACTGGAACTGATTGACCAATTACATAACAAAGCCTAGGACTGGAACTGATTGGCCAATTACATAACAGAACCTAGTACTGGAACTGATTGGCCAATTACATAACAGAACCTAGTACTGGGACTGATTGGCCAATCTCATGACAAAGCCTAGTACTGGAACTGATTGGCCAATTACATAACAAGGCCTAGTACTGGAACTGATTGGCCAATTACATAACAAGGCCTAGTACTGGAACTGATTGACCAATTACATAACAAAGCCTAGGACTGGAACTGATTGGCCAATTACATAACAGAACCTAGTACTGGAACTGATTGGCCAATTACATAACAGAACCTAGTACTGGGACTGATTGGCCAATCTCATAACAAAGCCTAGGACTGGAACTGATTGACCAATTACATAACAAAGCCTAGGACTGGAACTGATTGGCCAATTACATAACAAAGCCTAGGACTGGAACTGATTGGCCAATTACATAACAAGGCCTAGTACTGGAACTGATTGACCAATTACATAACAAGGCCTAGGACTGGAACTGATTGGCCAATTACATAACAAAGCCTAGGACTGGAACTGATTGGCCAATTACATAACATAACCTAGTACTGGGACTGATTGGCCAATTACATAACAAAGCCTAGGACTAGAACTGATTGGCCAATTACATAACAAAGCCTAGTACGGGAACTGATTGGCCAATTACATAACAATGCCTAGGACTGGAACTGATTGGCCAATTACATAACAAAGCCTAGTACTGGAACTGATTGGCCAATTACATAACAAGATGATTCTGGCCAATTGTCAGTTTCAGTGAGTTGTAGATAGATGTACATTAACCTTTTCCAGAGGTTTGTGATTGCACTAGTGGAATAACCTTTTAAGTATCTTAATGAGCATTTCTCTGAGATATCACTTAAGATGATAGAAACCAATGACTGCAGTGGGATTATTTAGACACTTGTTAAAATACTAAAATATATGCAACTTAACTTCCGTTTCATTTAATAATGTTCTGAAATGACACCAACTGCAAAATCAACCAACCTCTCCCTCAAATTAGCTACGCGTTAGCTTTCCCATGCATTTTGCGAGTGGCGTTGTGTGATTTATGGCTGTTCTGTATAGTATTGAATTAGCTTGACTAGACCTAAACTGCAAAGTGAGGTTTGCACAACATTTGTAATTCCAGGAAAAGTTACTGTGTGCAAGTCTGTAAAAAAAAACTGTCTGGCAAGTATGAAGAAAAGCAAGACAGCAAGTTAGTGACGGGTAAAAATAAGTTATTTGCAGAAAATTTGTTAAGTATGAGAGGCAATACAAAACCCAGTTTCCAAGTTAGTAGGAAAGTTAGACCCACGATTCGTCTGAGTCCTGGCCAAGCCTTGGTGGAGGACGTCTGTCTCTTGGCCTCTGGTCAAACTCTTCTCCTGGTCCCCCATAACCACCAAACCTGATATTCACACACACACACGCACATAAGCCCAGATTTGAAGTGGAAGAAAACGATTGAGCCACTAATATAGTATGTAAGAGTAAATTGTAAGAAAATAGAAATGGAGTAGCTGCAGTACATTGGTTAGTTACATTTCAGATGCAATACATGTAGCATACTGCAGTTACAAAATAATGTAGATATTATTATAGAGGATTGAAAAAACGGACAATGGTTAAAAATAAGAGACAGGTGAGGTTTAAGGTTTATAAGAGGTGAGGTTTATAATAGGTGAGGTTTAAGGTTTATGAGAGATGAGGTTTATAATAGGTGAGGTTTAAGGTTTATGAGAGGTGAGGTTTATAAGAGGTGAGGTTTAAGGTTTATGAGAGGTGAGGTTTAATGTTTGTGAGAGGTGAGGTTTAGCAGGTAGAGATGGCAGCAGGGGCACAAGACCACCGACCTGACAAACAAAAATCCAGCTCACCTGTCATCCCTGCAACCTCTGAACTCTCCACCATCCCGGGGAAATCTCTCCTCAGATGGGCCCCAGTTTCCCCCGTTTCCTCCTCCTCTGGGGTCTCCCTGGTATTCCGGACCGGACCCCCGTCTCCAACTCTCCTCTCCACGTCCGTGAAAGTCTTGGCCTCCCTCACTGAAGTCTGAAGGTCCACGACGCCCCCGCTGGGAGTCTCCCCAGTACGAACTAGAGCCCTGTCCACCTGGGCCACCCTGTCCACCTGGGCCACCCTGTCCACCAGGGCCCTGTCCTCCAGGGCCCTGTCCTCCAGGGCCCTGTCCTCCAGGGCCACTAGGCCCTTGTCCTCCAGGGCCACCCTGCCCCTGGCCCCCTGGCCCAGGTCCCATGTGGTGGTTAGGAGGCCCTCTGGTATCTCCTCAAGAGAATCAGAGACAAGCAGACAATATAAGACAAATGTGTACTTACTTACTGACAAAAGACTGCAGGCCCTGAAATAAATGTCAAAAACACAATCAAGTATTTTATTAGAAAATCTATAGAGACTATACTAGTCAGCCTAACTTGCCCCAGACTTTAACTCCTGTAATCTCAGATGCATTCGTAAATAGAAGAATTAGCTTTGGTAGACCACTGCTACTGCAAGTGTTATTCAACCCCCTGATGGCAAACCATCTGCCCCTCCACTCTGTGTGTTTGACAACCAATCAGTTCGCTCACCTTTCCCATTGGCTCCCTGCTGTCCCATCCCGTGCATCATTGGTCCAGAGTTTTGGCCAGCCTGTAAGACACAGTGTTCAATACGATCTCTCATGTTTCAATTTAAATTACATTTAAAATTACTAGGGCTGGGATAGTTAACGCGTTAATCTGAGCCGTTAAAATCAAATGTTTAACGCGTTAGAATAATTTAACGCAATTAATGCACCACTTTATAAGTTTCGGTTTGCAAATACCATAGAAGCAGCTCGTCTTTAGTTTATCATATAAAAGCAAACCACCCGGGTATTATTGACGTTACTTGTGAGGCTACCTTCAGGTTATCAAAATTGATTTAAATTGAATTAAATTTATTTAATTCAGTGTTTTTCATGATAACAAGCTTGGGGGAAATGCGATTAATCGCGATTAATTACAGCATATCGTGCGATTAATTACTTTTTTTTTAAATGAATTCCCGGCCCTAAAAATTACATTTCGGTTTACGGAAAATGTATTTATTGTATAGATACAAATGTCCATTTAAATGATCAATTGAAATGAAGCACAATCAATATTAGTCTGTTTCTTCTGAAATATTACCAAGTAGTACACATGTTTGCTAGTTATTTTCATGGACTTAAGTGATTTATTACATATACATCACATGATATTGAAAATGACTACAGTTTCTGGCTTTTGCTTACCAGATGCCAGCCAGGTACAAAACTAAACCTAACCTGTTAATTTTGACATGCAAATATTCAGAAACAAGGTGTTTTATAGAACAGTGGAGTTCTTCACAAAGTTTGACTAATGTGGGTAGTAACAAATTAGCGGGTTTCTGGATACTGAAAGTTCGGCGGTGCTAAATATTGTCTATTATTAACATGTTTTTACAATTTTGCTCCTTCCTCCACTTGCAGCACTGCTGACCAAAAACAGTTGCCAACTCATATTCTATCATTTTGCAGCAGGTACATTTACAATTTCACCTACAAGCTAGGGCTGCACGATATTGGAAAAAATTACATTGCGATATTTTTTCCCCAATGATATATATTGCGATATTGCGAGCCATTAATCCAGGTTAAAGTCAATAATTACCATTCCATCAGACCGTACCGTCAGACTCATGTAGGGCGCTGTTGTCCTGCTGGACCATGTCTGCATAGTATTCCACATGTGACAGCTCTGCTTCAGTCTTAGATCGGCATTTTCCATACAGCTCTAATATGTGCAGGATGGTATAACATACCGCGTCAAGGGTTCGGATAATTTTCTTAAATCCCACTTTGGTGACGCTGTTTAATGGCAACATATCTTTAGCGATATAAAACGTTATTGCGTCTGTTATTTGTTTCTGTCGTTGAGAGCCTTTCTGGTAAGGTGTCACACTGACAAAGGCATCGCAAATAGTTTTTATGTTTTGGTTTGACTTTGTATTCACCGGAAAGAGCTCCGGGTGCCGTTTTAAGTGATCAGACAAATTGGTGGTGTTTCCTTGTTTTGTGGTCACAACTTTATAACACTCCAAAGTACCTGTTTTTGGTCAACATCCTCATTTTTGTTGCCGTTTATGTATAATATTAATTATTATACATAATAATGACATCTCCTTGGTTGTCTAAATACATCCATCGTTTATTTAGCTAAGCATGTAAACGATCAGGAACAACGACAACCAATCGTTTAACGGTAGTGAATATTTGAGACAATAAACGGTGAGTTCACGAGTTCGCTACGTGACCGTGGATTTAAGAGACACGAAAGAGAAGCTCATGAACGTGCATGTTGCTATCGGTTGCTACGACAACACAAACAACAATTTTGCTAGTGCTCATGTCCATCATGACGTCATGGGCCAGTCAACGCGGAAGATCCAAGCTCCATGCTGGCTTTATACGCTTTTGAGCCTCTCATTAGAATGTACGGGAAACAGTTCTCTTAATACATCCATGGTGCTACCGTTCTCTATTGATACGTTTATGGGTGCTACCCTTCTTCACATCGTATGTTCCGACGATGTGACTATCGCACATCGCGATGTCGATGTTAAAACAGAATATCGTTCAGAATATCCTACTACAAGCAAACTATTAGCGAGGTTTCTACAAGATGACATAACATGTCGACAATGCAGGTGATCTGTGGGTGGTACCCTGTAGCAAGGCTCCATGGTTACCTTGGTTCGATAAAAGACACTTATTCGTCTTACACATTTCTACAAAAGAAGGATTGGTAATCCAGTAGTGTGAATATCGTCAATGTCAATGTTGCTACGATAACTGCAAACAAACTACCTAGGCTAGATAGATATTAACCAATGACAAGCATCACCGTGAACACAAGCACTGCCGTTATATTTCTTACCTGGTGCTGCATGTAGGACTGGGGCCCATGCATGTTGCCGGGGGGTGGTCCATGCATCCCACCCGGGGGTGGCCCCTGCATGTTGCCCATGCCGTGCATGCCCCCCATGTTGCCCTGTGTCCGGGGAGGGTTCTGCATGGGAGGACCCATCCCCAACCCGCCCTGCATGGGTCCCTGTGGGCCCATCATGCCCCCCTGAGGTGGAGGCCCCTGGCCTCGAGGGGGGGGCCCCATCATCCCTCCTGGTGGCGGCCCCTGCATCCCTCTAGGTCCGGGAGGCATGCCGTGTGGTCCCTGGGGACCCATGTTTCTGTGAGGTCCAGGATGCCTTTGCATGCCTTGGGGTCCATGGAGGTCCGGTGGACCCATCATGCCCTGAGGAGGCCCCTGGTGGTGTTGGGACCCCGGAGGGGGGCCCATTTGTCCAGGGGGCATAAACGGTGTATGCATGTTTCCAGGGCCCATAGGGGGGCCCATGTTGTGAGGCATCTGCTGAGGGGGCAAGGACTGGGGGAAGCCCTGCGGCGGTGGGGCCATGGGTCCTCCTTGACCAGGGAAAGGTGGCATGGGACCCTGGGGGCCTCCTGGGGGAGGCATGTTCCCATCCATCTGATTCATACGGTCCATCTTCATTTGCTGGAAGAAAGTTTTAAATAAATGCATGCTGCATTTTAAATCCCCTAGCTGAGGTTTAGCAGTAGTACATAATAGCATAGAACTAACAGAAATATGCCAATATGAGACAAAATGCAAAGCACAATACTACACACATTTGGGTAGTAGTTTGTTCCAATGAGAGCACGATGCCTCAGATCTCTCACCTCTAGCAACATGGGGTTGGTATTAGTCTTCCCGTCCATTTTCTTCTCGTCCATCCTTTCCTTCTTTTCTCCTCCAGGGGGCACTAGGGGCACCTTATTATCTGCCCAGGCCTGAAGAAAGGCACACAGCAAATACTGAAACTGTCTAGTATTAACGTGTAATATGACGTGTAATATGACGTACCTGTTGGAATGAAACTGTCTAGTATTAACGTGTAATATGACGTGTAATATGACGTACCTGTTGGAATGAAACTGTCTAGTATTAACGTGTAATATGACGTGTAATATGACGTACCTGTTGGAATGAAACTGTCTAGTATTAACGTGTAATATGACGTGTAATATGACGTACCTGTTGGAACTGAGCAGGGATCGGTTTAGCGTAGGGGACCTTCTTCTGTGGCACCTTTTTCAGGTCTTTCTGCAGGAGATCTTCAATCCCCCAGTCCAGACCAGGGATGCTCATCTCCTCCTCAGGGGCACTCTCTTTACCTTGAAAATATCAAACCCTGTTACCCATAGTCCATCAGTCCACCTTCACAAGTACTAGACCTAATCTCCTGTATATTTGTATATATACCACAGGGACAGGAGCCAACATGTCACACTGAGGCCGTGCATTTTTTCAGACAGACGTTTTCGATTAGAGTGAAGTAATGTTGTCCTCACCGCTGGCCTCTTGTTCTATGGCAGCCTTGAGCTGGTCAGGGATCCCCATGCCAGGAATGGAGGATAAGCTGTTAGGTTCCATGTCGTCTGTAAACCAATCCAGAAGCATGTAGATGTCACATATTCACCCCAAGTAATGTTTACTGAGAAAAACACTAACTATGCACGTGCCAACTCAAGTGAACGCACACTGATGCACACAGTACACACACAATGCACACACACACACAATACACACACAATACACACATACACACACACACAATCATACCATATTCCACTCCATCCTCTGACATCCCTGGTAACAAGTTCAGATTGTACCGGTCCCTCATCTTGTCCCCTGGACGATTCCTGGTCCAGAATTTACTGAAAAAGAAATCAAGAAAGGGAACATTTCCAATCCGACCAGACACACAAATGTGAGCAGCACTTCAATCAACAAAGATAGAAACTTGCGTAAAAAAATATATAAAACTAGATACATGGGCACCTAAACAATAATAAATAAAATAAATAATTGGTACTTAGAGCAGTTACATGGTGAACAGGATGTATCGTAAGACAGAAAATATCTATACAAATCTAAAACACACATCTGATTTACCCACTTTATGGACAATTCTACGCAGCCTAGAAATACACTCTAATGATTCAGACTCCTTTTTGTGTGAATGTGACCACACCTGGCGTGAATGTGACCACACCTGGCGTGAACGTGACCACACCTGGCGTGAACGTGACCATACCTGGCGTGAATGTGATCTTACCTGGCGTGAATGTGATCTTACCTGGTGTGGTCATTGGATCCTGAGCAGAGTATGTGTCCCAGTGGGTGCCATGCCAGGCTCCAGATCATGCCCTCATGAGCCATCTCCATACCGCCCACCTCCTTCTCCACCCTGAGTAGACATGCAAGAGCATTAAAACACCACGTCATAAACAAAAATAACTATGAATTAATATTTTTCTGCTACTATAAATTAAACGCTGTGTGTCAATTGGAGGGTTTAGCTGTCACTCACCCCACGTTCCAGAAGAGGAGGGATCCGTCTGAGCCTCCACTGGCAAACAGACCCTCATGGACAGGGTGCCAAGCAACAGCTGCAGACAAAGGGTTAACACATCTTACCAACACACACATTAGTTACCATTAGTTAGCACCAGTGTAATCTCATCTAAACAACCCACAAACATGTTGCTGTCTTTTAAGGAGTTTCAAGAAAGAACATGGCCATCCTAGCTACAGTGGAGGCCATATTAGCGCTGCACGGGATACTAGTGTCAGGAAAATCACAGCAGAGAAACACGTTCCCCCACACACACACACACACACACCTGTGGCCTCCTTCTTGTGGCCCCTGAACACATGCAGCTCCTCCTTCAGGTTGCGGATGTCAAACAGCTTACACAGGTGATCACGGGAGGCTGTCAGCAGCCAGTTACCATTCAGGTTCCACTTCACCTCCATAACTGTGTTCTTATGTGCGTGACTGGGAGGGGAGATGAGGGAGAACGTTCAAGAACGAATGTGGTTCTCACACTCACACACGCGCGCGCGCGTCTACCCTGGGGCGATCCGAGCATAGCCATTCCTGCCAGATAATATTCACTCACTGTTGTAAATTAAAGTAGATAGTGTCGGTCAAAAATCCACACAAGCACCACACTGTCCAGCTTAACACATTAATGTACAGTTTCCCTCGTCATCAAAGTCACCTCACTGCTTTGTTAACAAACACTGTAATCAGAAAACCCAAAAATAACAGTCCTTAAAAACCGCAGACATGTTGTTAATGAAAAGTTACACAAGTCTTTGGGTTGATTCATGTCAGCTGCTTGGTGCCCCAGTTGCCTCAGGGTAAAACTCACAGCGTGGCCAAACTCTGCCCGGTCTTGGGATCCCAGAATTTGATCGGCTGTTGGCTGTCTTTGCTCCCAGAGACCACCAGGCCTTTAGTGGGGTGCCAATCCACACACTTCACATCAGCTCCGTGACCTGTGGACAAAAACACCTTTGAAACAATGGAAAGGAGTGCATGTGTGCGTCGCAGTGGAATTAAGTCAGGACATACTATTTACTTATTGTGCATAAGAACATAGTGTGGCCTAAAGGTGTGTGACAACTGTGTCTGTGTAAGTGGAGTCAACCCCATCCTCACTGAGGTGTGTACAAAATAAAACGTGACAATACAGTCTTGCACATTGTGATAAAAACAGTAGATGTAGTTACATACAAACACTGTTGGAGTATAATATTGTTACAATGAGTAAAACACTTGGGAAACAACAGGGTTTAAAACTGTCATTGTGTGTGACAGGAGATTAGTGACACCACCAACAGAGTAAAACTTCTACCCTAAACCAATGACTTGGTTAAATCAATCGGTTATGATAAAACATTTAATTAATTTATATTTTTTAAATATAATCTATATACTTCATTTAACCAGGAAGGCGATTGAGAACAAATTCTCATGCGACCTGCAGATTGAACCCAGTACATCATACATACAGAGCATGCACTCTACCACTGAGATACCAACTCCTCCAATAGGAACCCAGGACATCATACATACAGAGCGTGCACACTACCACTGAGATACCAACTCCTCCAATAGGAACCCAGGACATCATACATACAGAGCATGCACTCTACCACTGAGATACCAACTCCTCCAATAGGAACCCAGGACATCATACATACAGAGCGTGCACACTACCACTGAGATACCAACTCCTCCAATAGGAACCCAGGACATCATACAGAGCATGCACTCTACCACTGAGATACCAACTCCTCCAATAGGAACCCAGGACATCATACATACAGAGCATGCACTCTACCACTGAGATACCAACTCCTCCAATAGGAACCCAGGACATCATACATACAGAGCATGCACACTACCACTGAGATACCAACTCCTCCAATAGGAACCCAGGACATCATACATACAAAGCATGCACTCTACCACTGAGCTACACTAACTCCTCTGACATGCAGACATGGCTACATTGTCTGCATGTCAATATATTTCTGTGTGTTTTTGCAGCTCACAATAATAATTTGAGACCAATTACATTTACAAATTATAGCAGACTTCTCCGGTAGTCTAACACACAGTTTAGCTGAAGTCGGTAAACCCATTGTACAGGTTTAAATATGCAAAATTTATTTTTTGTAGTGTCATAGGATTGCATTTCCTTTAGCCTACATATTTGTATCAAATAGTACACAGTTCCTATAT
The DNA here is from genome assembly GCA_029465975.1 of Dallia pectoralis. NCBI lineage: Eukaryota > Metazoa > Chordata > Actinopteri > Esociformes > Umbridae > Dallia > Dallia pectoralis. The sequence goes on along the minus strand of CM055732.1, from coordinate 8,097,898 downwards.
AGGAGTTTGTCGACCCATAGACCAACTCCTTGAGATGCATTTAACTGAAAGAAAAATATGTGGAGACTGAAGAGTATATTTTTTTGTGGGTTTAAGTTGGTGCCCTGTCTCTCTGTGAGACTGAGTAGGTAAATAAGTAGGGAAAAAGCCCAATATTAGATTTACTAACCTGGGACTCAATCAATCAACCCAGGGTGACAGATGATTACTGCATGACACATAATAATTTGTTTAGTTTGTCTAAAAGCCTTCTGCATTATCTGTTAATGATTCAATGAGCACAGCTTTATTTCTTAATCGCAATCCTAAAAACTGCCAAAACCGTAAAGAGAATGAACAACGACGACTAATGACCTGTACGGTCGGTAAACACTCGACAGCAACTCTGAAGATTATAACGAGGAACGATGATTCCTATATTCAAATGTGCCTGAAACAATACCATTAAGTTATTATCAGATTAATGAAGCCTTCTGGACTGCCTGATCCCATAATCCTACAGTTATTAAGAGAGCTCAAAAAGATCGCAACATTTAAAAATGAATATACTGCAGTTTTAATTTAATGAACCAAATCATGCAATCAAAGAGGAACGCGTTTTGTTCAGGACGTTGATAGATCCTGATGATAATCATGAAGCAGACAAACAGACCACAGAAATGTCCAAACCCATTGAAACGGTTACGTGTTACGTTATGTATTATATGCAATGTGGGGATGGTGTGGCTCAACTAGTTTCACAATATAGTTACCAATAGTTACTCATCCTCAACTAGATCCTGCTCAACCTATTGAACCCATTGGTGTCGGATTTGGTTCTAAGGAGGAGGCGCAGTACATGAATTCAAATTAAAATTTTCCTTGCTGTCAGACCAACACATTTTTTGTAAGAGTTTACCAGTAGATTTCTTTAAACATCAACAACCAAACTTATGGGCAAATTTTTTTTTTACCATATCAGTTGGAATATATGGACAGTTCGTTAAAAGGGGATTTGGCCGTTAAAAAAAAAGTTTGTATCGGTGATATAAAAGAACATTTAACCATGGATTACATCGAGTATTTATCTTGGCCCTTAGAGAAATTCAAGGAAAATTTTGGAAAAGACTGAGAACAACAAATGCAGCATAAGGCATTAAGTACAAAACTGAACTTCCAGTGCACATTTAATTCTGACTTGAGGAAGTGATGTCATTGGCAACACAACATGGATTAATGCAAACTCTAAAAACAACTAGCTAGCTAATGAGGAAAGGAGCTGCATGTAGATGATGGCGGAACTGAAACTGCAGATGCAAAAAATACTGCTTTATTGAAAGTTAAATATACAACGATTAAAAGACAATAAATATACTGTTAGTACTGAATATTCAAATGTAGCCTGAAGCATGCCAATAGCACCTGTACAGAGCAAAGCGCCAAAAGGCTGAAACAACGTAACGACTTAAACAACTGACATAAAGCAGGTGACATGAAGGCAGAATCTGAAGTCCTAAAAACAATGAACACATCTGACTAATGAGTTGTGTTGGACGACTCTGGTTTTTGTACAGTAATGGAGACCGGGATCGTAATCACCTTTAAGTGTATGTTTCTCAGGTGTGTGTGACACGTAGTGCTCAGTGAGGCGTATCAATTTGGTACAGACGCTTATTCAACAGAAAACATACCTCGGAGAATTCTCTCCTCGTGACATCGTAGAAAGTCCCAGATGCGCACGGTTCCGTCGTCAGAGCAAGTGGCAAATTTATTATCCGTAGGTGAGAAACTGAAGACAGAGTGAGGCAGGGAGAGAATCAACAAATGCAGGAAGACACAGTTGGGCTCCCAGGGCTTAAAACGGGTGACACTCTAGTAGAACCCAGGATGGTACTGTACAGTAGAACCCAGGATGGTACTGTACAGTAGAACCCAGGATGGTACTGTACAGTAGAACCCAGGATGGTACTGTATAGTAGAACCCAGGATGGTACTGTATAGTAGAACCCAGGATGGTACTGTATAGTAGAACCCAGGATGGTACTGTATAGTAGAACCCAGGATGGTACTGTACAGTAGAACCCAGGATGGTTCTGTATAGTAGAACCCAGGATGGTACTGTACAGTAGAACCCAGGATGGTACTGTATAGTAGAATCCAGGATGGTACTGTATAGTAGAACCCAGGATGGTACTGTACAGCACAACCATTTATCAGTAACCTGTAGACTTGAATTGGCAAATCACCAAATGATGGCCACTTACAAGTCAATGATACTGTTGACTACTAGAACAGGGGATTCAAATCGTCCCTTGGGCACTAGATAGTTATCTAAACTAATTTCCGATGCACTTGAGCCAAATTTGAACATGGACTCAAACTGATTCAGACATAATCCAGACACGTGTCTTGAAACTGCCACAATATTGTCCATGTGAATGTTTTCACATGGGTTGAATTCACTTTGCACTGTGTAACATCTTTTTTATTAGAATGCACACATAAATGTTTTGTGTACTGGAAAATATTGTGTTGACAGACTGTCCATACATAAACAATTTTTTTTCCACCTACATCATTTAATGTCAGAAGATTAGGAAAGTTTTGTTTTAACAGCATTTAGAATTTCAGGTAATGCATCATAAACTTATGGGTCACTGAGGGAAATATGGTATTTTCTTCTTTGTATAAAGATAAGGGACCAGATGACTAGTGAAGTATGCATTTTAATTTGCTCCCTATTGCGTTACCATCTGGCCAATCAGTGTAATTTGATTCATCCTAGATCACGAAGAGACAAAATCCTTAATTTCCAAGTATTCACCAAAATCTGACAAAATGAATTGTGACTTACAAATAGGTGCAAAACAACAGTCCCCTCAAATATATTATCACAGGGGAAACAAGCCACACAAAAAGGTCGGAAGTGTAACCCAAAAGTAAAACTCGACACAAGTCCAAATTAAATATAGAAAATCCAAATAAATAATATGCACAAAATGACATCCTTATTATCCAGAAACTAGCAATGTATAAACAAGCCAGCTTCAACTACATGGGGGCAAAATACCCAAGTCTAACCTTTCCCTATCGACACACCTACAGGACTCCTCCCATTATTGTTTAGAGAGTGATAACCAGAATACAATATGGCAAATGCTTTGCTGTGCCCTCCAACAGGACTACTGAAATGTTGGCTATAACCGATAAACCAGAAGATTTGTAAGAGATTGCAATAGTGCCCAGAATGTAAGTAGACAGTAGGAGGTGGGACTCCCATCATTACAGACCATACTATAAACAGCCAGGCTATTGTTTTATGTGCTATAGATCTGGCAACATCACAAAATCAATGAAAATGACAGGCAGTTGCACCAAATCAGTCAGATTGGAAAAATGAAAGGGCTGATCTCATCAAGAAACGTATGTGCCCGTTAGTTTGTCATCGAGTAGTACAGTCCAGTTGGTCGGTTAATCAGATAACAGAACACCATCCCAACCGCAGGATATATTAACCCTCAACTGGACCAATACTAAATAAAAGCCTACATAACCCCGCAGGGAGGATAGAACCCGTTGATTTAGTCCCTATACAGGCCCGTCATTGGGTCTGGAGCGTGTCCATCACATGCATCACCCAGGGTTACGACCACATCCAGATGATTCATGTCAACTGGTCCCGGAAAATCAATGCACGTTTAACACAGTGAGAGGCTCAAACCATACCAGCAAAGAGTTAGAAAGTGTGGCATTGAGATAATGTATTGAAAGTCAAGCTTAAAATTATATTGTGACCTTTGGAAATAAACCCAAAATGGTGCCCTAGAAGACATTTTTATTGGTCATAGTTGCATAGCGCCATGTGGACACCCACCACCAGAGGTAGATATATACACCAAAGGCAAACTTTTATTCAATGAATCCATCCAACTCCACAGTCCCATTTAATGAAGGTGGCATTAACTGTCCATTTACCTGAGTTAAGGGGGGAGGGTGCGGCCAAAACGACCTTGTGGGTTTGAGTGACAGTTAAATGATGACAGGTGATCCATGACCATCTCTAACCCCTGTGGCAATGTGACGCGTGTTAAGGATTCTTTATTGAGGACCCTACGAATGAGGTCATTGTCACTGGGAGAAATTCAAAGGCAGACAAGGTGGGGAGAATGAAATACATTAGCCAGCACCTCAAAAACCATCCAAGTGATGGTGTGTGTGTGTATGTGTGTAGATGTGTGTGTGTTCGTGCGACATAAGTGGAACAATACTGCAATCTCGTGGAAGATCACGTGCGCCACATTTCAACCTCCCTACCAAGTAACGTCAGGTGCAACCTGTCCACTTTATTTGGTAGAAATACCCCCCTCGGGTCTACTTGCAAAAACCAGTGATATGTTAACGTGCGTCAATACGTTTTGCTGGTGGATATAGATCAACACTTTATTTAACAAGTAAACCGTGAAAATCAACCTCAGTCTCTGTACATAGTAGTTATGTATAGAAAGCATCCAGAAACACAACTCATCATGAGCCACAGGCAATGAGAATGGCAATGAGATATCAGTGCGGCGTCGCCACCACAGCACACATGTACATCTAGTCGTCATTACGGGAGGAAACACCAGTAAGAACATTAACAGGCAGGGTTTAACTACAGAAAATGGTAGATTGGTTATAGACCTGGCCTCTCTAATCGCCTCCTTGTGAGCCTGGAACATCTTGACGTTGTTCATGTTGGACTGCCAGTACTTGACGTAGCCGCCGTGGTCGGCCGTTAGCATCCACATGTCGTTGTGAGACCAAGTCATGGCTCGCACAGGACTATCGTGGGCCTGGAGGGGGGCAGGGGGGACCAAACAGAACGTCAGAATAAAAACACAGGGGAGAAAAGCATCTCAGTATGTTTCATTCCTGTTGTCTGGCAGGAGGTTGGTTTTAAAGGTCACCTGTAAGATGGTCTCAAAGTTGAAGGTGAGTCCGTTCCACAAGGTGAACTCACCACTGGAAGCTCCTGTGACAAGACGCCTGCCTTCAGGAGTCCACTGTAAACAGGGAATGGGTGAATGGGTAAAATAGGAATTGATGAGGATAAAGGGGATAAACGGGTAATGAAGTAGGCAACAAAAGGAGTGAGAGAAGCATGGAACACACAACTAAGTGAACAAGTAACAGTCCAACATAGCATAGTGTGTGTCTGCGTGTGTGTGTGTGTGTGTGCGCGTGTGTGCATGCGTAATGAGACTCACCCTTATGACAAAGACAGGACATTTGACTTTGTTGGTGGAAGTCCGGACAAACTTGGTAGTGACTGCGTTCATTGGGTTACTCACAATTCCCACAGGAGGAACCAGCTACAGACAGAAGAAGGGACAAGAAAACCACACATTTGATTCATATCTGTCAATTGGTTACAAACACACATCAGGCCAAAAAACAGGGTCATCTCTTTTTAAAAGGCCAATGGCAGCAGAATGTAAAAATAACTACAACAATAAAACATCCACATATGGTACCTTCCAATACTTACGTCATTGTAACATGCCGCATCTGGTTGAATGGCACGGAAATCTCGGTGGTCTCGCTGCCAAAGACGATTCTGCAGTTAAGGAAACGAGAAGAAATCATAAACATGTTAATACAAACCTCATTGATCAATAGAATCCAGCTAAACACAGTGCAGTAAAAGAAATACAACATTTCTGTATACTTGTAGGTCTGTGAAGGATTTTAGATCCTCAACCAAAAACCTAATATTACATAAAGCCAACATGAGTTAACAAATAATTGTAAAGGCAAATCTATTTCATAAAGGAGGTTTTAAGGAGTGGTTAAGGGTATTTATTATTGCCCATTGTCACATCCATTACAACTATCTACTGAGTGTTAAAGGTATTTATTATTGCCCAATATCACATCCATTACTACTAGCTACTGAGTGTTAAGGGTATTTATTATTGCCCAATGTCACATCCATTACTACTAGCTACTGAGTGTTAGGGGGTATTTATTATTGCCCATTGTCACATCCATTACAACTATCTACTGAGTGTTAAGGGTATTTATTATTGCCCAATGTCACATCCATTACTACTAGCTACTGAGTGTTAAGGGTGTTTATTATTGCCCAATGTCACATCCATTACTACTAGCTACTGAGTGTTAGGGGTATTTATTATTGCCCATTGTCACATCCATTACTACTAGCTACTGAGTGTTAAGGGTGTTTATTATTGCCCAATGTCACATCCATTACTACTAGCTACTGAGTGTTAAGGGAGTTTATTATTGCCCATTGTCACATCCATTACAATTAGCTACTGAGTGTTAGGGGGTATTTATTATTGCCCAATGTCACATCCATTACTACTAGCTACTGAGTGTTAAGGGTATTTATTATTGCCCAATGTCACATCCATTACTACTAGCTACTGAGTGTTAAGGGTGTTTATTATTGCCCAATGTCACATCCATTACTACTAGCTACTGAGTGTTAAGGGTGTTTATTATTGCCCAATGTCACATCCATTACTACTAGCTACTGAGTGTTAGGGGGTATTTATTATTGCCCATTGTCACATCCATTACTACTAGCTACTGAGTGTTAAGGGTGTTTATTATTGCCCAATGTCACATCCATTACTACTAGCTACTGAGTGTTAAGGGAGTTTATTATTGCCCATTGTCACATCCATTACAACTAGCTACTGAGTGTTAGGGGGTATTTATTATTGCCCATTGTCACATCCATTACAACTAGCTACTGAGTGTTCAGGGGTATTTATAATTGCCTAATGTCACATCCATTACTACTAGCTAATGAGTGTTAGGGGGTATTTATTATTGCCCAATGTCACATCCATTACTACTAGCTACTGAGTGTTAAGGGTATTTATTATTGCCCAATGTCACATCTATTACCTCCAAGTGTCTGATGACTGAAGGATTATAGTCGATGGTCTTGCGGTTCACAGCCTTCCGCATGCGTTTTCCATCAAAGGTGAGCTGCTGCATGGCCTGCTGCTGGGCAAAGTCTGGCCGCTTGTAGAAGAGCTGCCGGGGTGCCTGGTGCTGGAATCGCGGCATGTGGAAGAACCGTGGTGGGGAGCTGATGTCCGTCGCCATGGTGACCTAGTTACCTGAGGAGAGGGGGAATGAAAGAGGCACGGCCATTTGAATCGTTGTGAGGTAACACCGGGATCAAGCAGAAAGCAGCACTTCCAATGATAGTTATTATTGCAGTAATAGATGACAAATTGTGATCTGGCCCACAGAACTGATTACGCAGACTTAGCATGTTTTGTACAAGAAATTAGATAATCATTACAATATGGTACGTTTACTTCCCAAAAACAATGACACCCTCCCCCATTCTTGTACAGACCTACTAAAACAACAGAGCCTGAGAGCATAGCCAAAGATCTAGGATCAGATTACTCAACACGATTTATCCATTACATGTATTTGGATCTGGACATGGACAACCTAGACAAACATTCCAAGACACCACGTGTGATGGATGAGCTTTCACTTAACAAAAGATTGTACAACCTGAGCAGCAATGCAGGATGAAACAAGTGATCTGCCCGGTCACAACATGATGCGCTACTCAGAAACACAATTTGCCAGAAATTCTATGTTCAACTGACAGCAATAACTATAGTATGCTAAAACACAAGGCGACTCATTAAAAGGTGTCCTTGTATTTAACGTCACATGTGCCTAGAGGCGACTTTACACTCTAGCTAGAACAGGGCAATCGGGAGGGGAAGAAGGCTGTCAATCCTAATTAAACCACTTTTCGCCAGGTTAACTGAACACCTGGACAATAAGGGCCACATACTGGGAACTTAAGAAATATAGTTTATTCGTAATCTTCCTACTTCTTTTTAAAGATTTTGTACTCATTTATTTTGTGTCACTGAAGAACAGTTCCATGCCTCTAATAACAAATGAACTTTTAAATATGCTTCCATAAAAAACAGCTGCATTTCGAAAATACCCACTGAAAGCCCTTGAAGAAAACTAAAAAGATGCCTACTTCAATCTCTAACAAGCTCAAGGCTAAAGACTAAATTGACCATTTCTTTAGCCAAACTACTACTGTGCCCAACAGAACCGCCATTACCAGAATATGAAACAATAGGGCAACTGTCTATGACAAGACTGTAAGAGATGGCAAACAATTTACAGAACAAACCGAGAGTGACCAACCCGAGACTTAACACACTCATTTCCAAAAGGGAGGCTAGAGAATGTGAATAGCCATTTTTGTGATGTAAAACATATTCTGAAATAATCTGTCCACTCCTAAATGGCATTTAGATAAATGTTTGCAAAAGTCTACAAAACCGCACCACTCTACATAATAGAAAATAATATAAAAATAGGCTCCTGAATGAAATACTGCATCATATAGCCGCTGTGACCTAAATTCTGAAACTAGTAGCAGTACTGACTGAAACCGGAAGTGAAAAATGTCTCAGTATCATCCAAGTTAGGACAGTTAAAACATCATTTCGCAACACAGCAATCTATCCACTAGGGCAGAGTTGTCAAACAGATTCCACGGAAGGCCTAGAGTACGCAGGGTTATTCTAGTATCCTTTTAATTGGTTTCTAGTTCAGCTCCTAACAATAAGGTGAGGATAGAACCTAACTAATTAGTTACTTCATTAATCAATCAAGTACATGGCATTACTCAGCCCTCCATGGAACTGGTTTGACACCTCTGCACTAGGGAAATAGTCAAAGGCCAAACAGTGTTGCTCTACGTGATTCTTGCATACTTCCTGATTGAGCAAGCACTGTGTTAAAGGCCAGTGCTTTGGAGGAGTCACGATGAGACCGTCATAATCAGTTTCATACAGCAAAAGGTACAAAAGGCAGACATGTTTTTTTTGTATAGGTTTGCACATTATATCACATGCAGACATTTAGAATGCTGTAACATTTGTGTTTGTGAATAGCAAATGGTCACATTTATCTATATGAACGATGTAAGCAGGACCCTACAGTGTGCATTGAGCACCTCTTTATCTAGATTACAACCCAGGCAGCCAATGCCAATAACCATAACATATATGCAGAAGTTAGAGGCCCAAAAGGCACTGGCCCATTGGGTAAGTCCTAAAAATGCAATGTCTGATACACACAGTTTGAGTTTCAAAGGCATTGTGTTTGAAAATTGTTTATGACAACATCAAAACCTGAAAAAGACAGATGTAAAAAAAAAAAAAAACTTTCTGTGCTTGAAAAAATACACGATTTAGCAAACGTGTTATGATCAGTTGGGGTGTAGTTACCCGCTAGTTTAAGTGCAGTTTATTGATGAGTGCTAATCTGGTCATGGAGTTTGCTATAAAAAAGACAATGGATTAATGGAATTAATCTACTAGCCTGTGAACTTGCATGTAAACTATTTTAAGTGAAATAATTTTGTCTAACAGAAGAATTTTCATTAAGCAATATTTTTTGGCGAGCATTGCTGCCAAATGAAAAGGCTTCGAAATATATATGTTTTACCCGTTCAGCAATTTGACATATTCAAAGGTATCTATAGCCATGTCTCATGGCAACACAAGATAGTCAGGAGAGTTAACGATTGCAGAAAGCGTTCCTCCAATTCATCATGCTTTTTACTCATTTCCTCAATATTAGCTGGAATCGTTTAACAGAGAATCAAAGCTTTTGAAAAATGTTGAACTGTTTTGCAATAACTACGCTTAAAATACAATATTTTGTTTGTTGCCGCCGATTCAGAGTGTATATATAGAGAGAGTGGTAAGAATACAGTTGAATTAGTGAAAGTGAATTTAGGAAGGGAAAGTTCGTTTTTTTAAACGTAGCCTTTTTTCACCAGCCATAAGACTACAGTTTAAGTTAACACTAGAAATGTCTACTAATGCAAAGACATTTTGAACACAGATATTGAGCACAACAACATTCACAACATTTAGACACACACAGCAATCACAGCAAACTCCCCCCCCCTTCACAGTAGACAGTGGCTTTTCTAATCATACAAGTCAGAGACAAAGCATACATACTTCAAAAGCAACTAGCATGTTCAATGTGTTTACCAACAGGTCTCTACAATACAATGTACATGCAAATCTAGAACTGCAATTTAAATATAGCCTAAGCAAAATTAAGGATTTGAGATTACAAAATGTAAACAACCGAACAATAACCCAGATAATCACTGGGGCAATCTTGCAAATGCAGGCAACATTTAAGATGTATTACTATGAAGACACTTTACTGACTGTGGTTTCAACAAACATTGACATATTAATTCATTTTATTTGTAATATCAGAAACGTACACCAGATAACAACTAACGAAACTCAAACAGGCTACAGACAACAATTGAGGACATTGTCATGTGTTACCATTTGAAATAGGCCAAATTATTAAATGTGTTGAAATCACTTTATTTTGTAAATAAGGAAACCCCATCATAATGAACGCTAGGGGAAACATGCAGTAGGAGCCACATTGGCCAATATATCCGTGTTGCATCACTGTAAACTAACAAATAATATTGTATATTATATGTCCAAAGGTTAGATAATAATTAACCATGTTGACGTAAAAAAAATCAATTTAATACTTTAATTGGGGGAAATGACCAATAATAATGTAACACTGAACAAAGAGGCACTTTAAATTAGGCAACAGAAATGTGCGCATTAAAACAAATGCATTAATTATGGTGCCCTAGATAACTCCATAATAAAATGTAGAAGGATGCGCCTAGAGGACCGACAGAATATCAGGAAACATCTAGCCAGATTAAGTCATTGGATTACATTACTCCTACTAGCTATATATATTTATTTAGTATTGAAGCAATCATTCTAGCCTAACAAACCGTGATAATTTGTCTGCTACAATATCTATACCAGATGTTTAGATAGCAGGAAAAACACGTTTGTTACTCGAGTCTGAACGTGTTTCTAGTTTCTTTTGTAGCTATCGTTATTTAATGTAAGTTAGTTACTTTTGAAGTTATCGTTAGTTAATGGAAGCTAGTCACTGTTGTAGCTATCGATAGCAGCACACGAGGTTATGTTAGCTGGCTAACTTTAGCAAACAGATCCTGGCAATCTGTCTCCGGCTCAATGCGTACGCGACATTTTGATTGTTGTTGTTTGCCTAAGTAGTTATTTACGTTTTTGAGCCAAGTGTCGTGTATGGACGGGATGAAGATTGGCCATACTGGCAAACTTAGTTGGATCCCCCTGGCCTTTACATGGAGGCTAACCTGATAACGTTAATATAACTGGTTATACAGCCTGGCTTGCTAACGTTAGCCTGCAGCACGGATTTGAAACGGGAATCAATATGAACAATAAAACCGTTGCTAAATAGCCGACTAAGTAATCGGGGGTGCGCGTACAGCATGGACAGAAAGTAAACTATTTCAAGGTTTGTGGCAAAAAAAATAAACCAATCTGCTCCTCTTCAAAACATGTATGTTTTGTTCCATCCGACAACACAGAATTAAATGGCGCCCGTTGGAAGTCGTCGTTACAACCACAACGCGATGCTTAGAAACTCACCAACAATATCCAATGCAGAGATACCTAGCGCTAGCTATGGACACTAGATTCTTCTCAAGTGTAATACGTTTGAGAATCATAAGCACCTCAAAGTTTATTGAAAATGTCTCGGGTTGTCACTTCTCGTGTTTAGCCACCTACGGCCTCCATCTCGGCGATTCCTCCTCGCTTCTTGTCGTTCCTAGTTAATTTGAATGTGTTTTTTTTAAACCACTAACATAACCCGACTCACGACGTTATGACGTAATTTATTTTCTTCTGGTGGATTTTCGGCAGGCTGGACGGATCTGGGCGTTTTACTGCCATCTACAGGTTGGAGGGGACATGACTTGCGAATTCGATGCCTTTCATTGCCTTCATCTGCAAACAGTGCGAACGCAGGAAAGATATTTACCCGGCGTTGGTATGAGTCTGGTTCTGATAAAAACGCGGAAATATCGGAGCCGTTCAATGAAAGGTAACACAATGGGTTGGGAGACTGTTTGACATTAAATCAGAGGACATAAGGGCAAGCTGTTACCAGCAGCTTCAGGGGCTGGCTTGAAAATAAATTCAGCCCAGCCACTGTTGCCACATGAGCCCACTAAAATAATACTCTGTAGTATTGTTTGGTGAAGAATGTTACTCGTTGAGCTTTTTTTGCTTCTAAACACACATTTCTGCATTATTTTTCACATTTCCTACGCACAGCTTATATTAATTATAATATATGATATATAGATTCTCAAGAGTATTTGCGTAGATGTGACACACCGAGCACCTGTGTGGCAGGGTGCTTTATCTTGCTGAAAGAGACCGCTGCCATCTGGGATTACAATTGCCATAGAGGAGTGTATGTGGTCTGCAACAATATTTGAGGTAGGTGGCACGTGTCCAATTGAAGTACATGAATTCAAAATTAAATGACCCGGAACCTTTTGATTGATGATGTAGAACGCACAGTAAGTCTGTACTCCCATAATGCGTCGTATCTCAATCCCTCCTTCAGGGAACTATGGTAATGGGTATTACCTCTCTCACTCACTCAGATGCACACCAACAGTACACACATACATGCTGTAAGCTATGGGATGAGCTAAAGCAAGTGTTCTTAAACGTATTCAGCTTTCTGGTAAATTGTCCTGCAGCAACCGAAATGAAGAATACGTGTGAGATAATAGACGCATCCTTATAACTAGTTCAGGAAACAAGGCTGGAGTACAGACATCAGGCAGTGAGACAGTCTGCTATGCGAAACCTCTTGTTCCCCTCTGTTTGACCTCAGAATCCCAGGGATAATGCACAGAGAGGAGGACAGAGGGGTGGTGACACAGCAAACAGAACAGCTGACACTGTACAATGACACCATAGCATATCAGTGTGTTTATGATTTAAGGACAACTGACTGTTTATGGTCATGATGAGTTGCATTACCACTGTTGTCCGTCCCACATAAGCTCATCGAAACGTGTGCTTTAGACATTTTGTATTTACTATCCCTCATTGCGTGTTTTCAAGACGCTTGTCTTGTTGTCTATTATATAATTGAATCGCCCCGCTGATCTAGTACCCAGATGTGCACTAATTTTCGAGCACCCTGAGCATGCTCCCTACACTAAAAGGGACACGGCTCATCACAAGAAGTTCTTTCACAGTTGGAGCCTTCGGATGTGAACCTAACTGGTGTTAGGACCCCGAGAGTGCCTGACCGTGAACATGCCTGCCCTTTGAGTATATATAAAGCCAGCTGATAGGGCAGAGTCAGCTGGCCAGAACTGACCGTCACGACAACCCCCACATGCCATATATTCAAGGAGAGACACTTTCCTTAAGAGTGAGAGCGCGCGCGTTGTCGATATCAGTGAGTGACGGTATCCTTTTGGAATGAAAATCTACTGAGAGTTTGATATTTTCCACTGTGTGTGTGTGTGTCAGTGTCATTGTACACATGACAACGTGTGAATCTACTTTAGGCAACTATTGTTTCTTTGTGTGTGCATGTTTGTGCAGCGTAATGTAATCGACAATTGCAATTGACACTATCTGTCCCAGTGCAAACGTGAAGTTTCTCGGTGAAAGTGTTGTGTGCAACTGTAGGCCATGCGTCAAGTACGAGAAACAAACACACACATTCGGTCAAGCGAGCGTTGAAACTTAGCGCAAGGTTAGTCAGCAAATGCATCACTGACAGAGCTCATCTATCAAAGATGTTCCAGCCGCAGCTCCAGCTTTGCAAAGTCACCAATGCGCTCTTCATCAGCAACGCGCGCTCAGCCTGCACCAACGCCCTCATCCAGCAGGAGGCGGTGACGCTCTGCATCAACGTGTCCAAGCAGCAACCCTTTCCCTCGGCCCCGTGCCTTGCGGTGCTTCGCGTGCCCGTCTACGACGACCCCAACGAGGACCTGTACCGCTACTTTGACAGCTGCGCCGACCTCATCCAGGGCGAGGCCTCCAAGGGAGGTCGAACCGTGGTCTACTGCAAGAACGGCCGCAGCCGCTCCGCCACCATCTGCATGGCGTACCTCCTGAAGTATCGCAAGCTCTCATTGGCCGATGCGTTTACGGTAGGTGAGGTAACAAGGGAGGGGATGACTGACGTGAGTGATGTGAGTGATGGCTGAAAGACAGCTGATCTATCTGTCATTAGATACTCCCTTTGCGTACGTCCAGGACCGATTGGTCAGTATCCACGGCCAGTCCCCAAAGTGACTTCTCTAATTCCTTATAGACTACATTTTTCTTTAGTGCAAATGGAGAATGACGTTAGTATACCCTTAATCTATGTCTGTGTAAATGTGTCCGGCGTGTGGACTGTATGTCTGTATGTCAAAGTGCCTTGTTGCCCTCTACTTCATCTTCAATAATCCAAGATGTGATGTGAACTCTGGTTACATGATCAACCCATGGAAAACTGTACTCAAAAATGGTATTTCACCTTGTGTGAAACATGGTTCTGGTTAACAGCATGTTGTTTGGGAACGGGGGCTGCACCTCTATGTGTGATTCAATGGGATACAGCCAGTCTCCTAAACCAGTTCTAACTGGAAGCAGTTCTAAGATGTATGATGTGACGAGGAAGAGGCTGTCCATATTGTGTTCTGTGAATTAGACTATTGAGGTACATCCAGTGTTCTGTGCTGTAAGTACTGTTAATAAGTATATTGTGTTTTATAGATAGACCACGATATACTGCTCTTATGACATTTTTACACTACTCCTCGTCTTGCTTATCTCACAATTATTCACTCTTCTTCCTACTGTTATACACTGCTCTTCTTCCAATAAACACTGCTCTTCTTACCGATATACACTGCTTTTCTTCATTTTTGTCTCCAGAAAGTGAGGACTTCTCGCTCAGTGGTGGACCCTAACTCAGGATTTCTTGCCCAGCTGAAAAAATATGAGCAAGAGCTGAAAAAAAGTCAAGGGGAAGTTGATAAAATGTCAACCTAACAGCACCACATATCTTACAATATCTCCCTGCACAAGTTTGTCTCTTTCGTTTGGTTTTAATACTTATTTTGGGGAAGGTTTTCAGACACAGATTAAACCTAATCCTAGACAAAAACCATGACTAATGGTAAAAGTTAGTTTGCACATGGAACGGATACAACCAGCAGTATACATATGAATTGTAGCAGAATAGTACTAGATGAGAGAACATCCCCACCATGGGTATGCCCTTGCATCAATCATGATTAGATGTTTTGTCAGACTCTCAGTAATGTTTTATAATTCGTTTTTAGTTTCTTCAGGTAGCTTTGCAATTATCTGTGTAATGAGAAGCACACTAATGTTTGAGTGAAATGTTAAAATGACTGGTTACGGTGAATATGTGTGGTTTGGTAATCGGCTCTTAAATCAGGGGTTGGCCAAGTGCCACAATATGTGTTATGTTATATGAATATATCTATATTTTTAAACTCAAGAGCAGTGCATGATTGCTTATAGCAAGGTGTATAATTAGGACAGGCTTCAATCCACAAGAGGGTTGTAATAGGTTGAAACAATGTGTCATTATTATAATATATTTATATGATGGGGTTCATAGGGCAACACTAATCTCTCAAAGGCAAAATAAACTGTGAAAAACCCTGAGGTAAACTGCATCACTGCATCATTATACTGTAGTCCCACATTGTTTAATGCAATGAACCAACAAACCAACTTTCAGGCATTTTACAGTCTTTCTTGCTCCAGGCTGGCCTTTAAAAACGTTCTTATTACAGCAGAGACTGTTGCAGTTCCACCTTTAACATCTAGAGGGGAGCACTCCCACGGTATACGATCAAAACCATGAAAAAAATGATAGGCAGCCTGGTTGAGATGTACCACTGCAGACTACCTCACTTCAGCTGTATAATGTATCTTCTACAAGCGTGGCGTATTTATCCAAGCAATACTGAATATGAACTCTTTAGGGATTTTGAGAGTTTTGAGCCATTAAACGTTAGTTATAGCAGCAAATGTAGAGGCCCAATTACTTGCAATACCGTGTAATAGAATAATGGGATTGTATGAATGAGGGTGTCCCTTTTGGCCTTGCATACATGATCACTGAAATGGGTTTATAATATTGCTGTATATCTGTAATGTTTAGATAATTGTGTCGACCAGTAACTCTAATATGTGCTACAACATGATAGCAATAGAAATAATGCTTCTCTATTAACTTCAGCTACATACAGTCAGGTCCATAAATATTTGGACATTGACACACTTTTAATCTCTTTGGCCCTGTTCACCACCACAATGGATTTGAAATGAAACAGCTTTAATTTGAGGGTATTTACATCCAAATCTGGCAAACGGTGTAGGAATTACAACAAACGTTTTCAAGAGACCAAAAGTAATTTATGGACCTGACTGTATGACATCAAAATGTATTTTAGATTTTATCACAGTTAATCTCATTGCAGTAGTAGTAAACTTTATTTTTGCCATAATATAACGGTATGTTACACAGGTACATTTCTGGAATAATTAACAGACCATCAAGTGTTAAGGACAATATTCTAAAGTGTGATATATTAAAGGCCTTAAATCTACTGTAATTTGGTCTACAGATTTGAAAATGAGTAATAATAAAGCAAAAATGTGATAGTTGTGCTGTGTATTTCACCCTATCTAACTGGCGCTCAGGCGACAGGTACCCTGGGGACCGTTTTGGGCTTCTCCTCTCTCACACTATCGATCCACTTGATGTAGTTGGACACCTTGGTGTAAATGCCCAGCTTTGTCCTGACCCCGCAACCCTCCCCCCAGGACACGAGACCCAGGAGGAACCAGGTGTTGCGGTACAAAGTGACCATTGGCCCGCCGCTGTCCCCCTCGCACGCGTCCTCCCTCCGACCAATCACGCCGGCACACAGCATGTTGGCCGTCACATGGTTGACCATGTGCTGGGCGCACTCCTCCCGCTCCACCAGTGGCACCTGGATGTAGCTGAGGGCTGAACTGAAGCCGGTGTAGTTCTGCTCCTGTTTTCCCCAGCCGGTCACTACGGTGCGGGTACCGTTTAGGTGAAGAGTGCCCTCTGCCAGGGCGCGACCGGGCAAGCAGATGGGAAGTATGTACTTGGTGAAGGTGACCGGGGAGGACAGGCGGAGCAGTGCGATGTCATTGTCCACCGTTTCCTTGTTGAATTCCGGGTGAGAGAACGTCTTACTCACCTGCACATTCACTTCGGTGCCCTCGAAATGTGTGCGCTCGTAGTCGCCTGTGGTTCAGATGGTGGAGGACAACTTATTCAGTAGGGTATTTTTTAATCATTAGAAAGAGATAATACATATTATATACAGCTCTCTCTGTGTAGTGGAGTGGTAATGGGTCTTACCCAATCTGACAGAAAACCGCTGGCTGTTAGTCAGGCAATGAGCTGCCGTAAGGACCCAGTTTTCATCAATCAAAACCCCTCCACAGTGAAACCTACCCACTGCATTCAGCACAAGAACCTAAGACACACAAACGCATCTATTTTATACTGACCTTTCTAGAGCAGTGTTACGCACTCGAATCTACTGTATGTTTGTCATAGGTTTTCATGTATGTTTCTTGGCATTAATCTTTTGCGGATCACGTTGTGAAAAACTGTGTAGATAATACCTGCCAGGGGCTCTCCCCCTTCTTGCCCACTTCTCCCCCCACCAACCAGGGCAGTAGTCCTTCATGACGTTTACTGTAGCTGGTCTTAGCCACCAGCAGCTGGCCACAAGATTGGTCATCTAAAGAGAGGACAGGAGAGGATACTATCCAGTTCACTCAAACACAAGCAGCCACTCGTGAGGACATAGGAGGGATAAAGTAGCACTGTAAACTCTTAGAGACTTCTAGAATAATTCGGATGATACGTTACATATATGCTCTGTGAGGTAAACCGGTACTACATTGAGGCGTAATGCCTGGTACAGGAACAAACCCAGCCTGGACCGAGTTCTGTCTGGACAGGGTTCCAGACTAATGTTTACCTATAGGGACACATTCTCTGGAATTTGGTTGCAGTCTGTATCCCTGGAGACAGGAGCAGGTACGACTAAGGCCATCTTTGCTGCCCAGGCAGACATGGTCACAATCACCGTTGGCTATTGAGCAATTGGTGGCTGTGCTGACTGGACATAGAAAACAGTGTCAGTGTGGAGACAGGAAGATGTACTGGACATAGAAGACAGTGTCAGTGTGGAGACAGGAAGATGTACTGACACATAGAAGACAGTGTCAGTGTGGAGACAGGAAGATGACCTGACACGAGAAACAGAAACACATACGTGAAATACTCTCCCAAACAAAACACACTCGCAGTCAGGATCCCAGACAGGAAAGACAACACAGAGAGACACGAATAAACAGAACAATTTTAATGCATGTAGGTGTATGAATGTTATATGTAGGTGAAGGCATGTTATATGTAGGTGTAGGCATGTTATATGTAGGTGTAGGCATGTTATATGTAGATGTAGGCATGTTATATGTAGGTGTAGACATGTTATATGTAGGTGAAGGCATGTTATATGTAGGTGTAGGCATGTTATATGTAGGTGAAGGCATGTTATATGTAGGTGTAGGCATGTTATATGTAGGTGTAGGCATGTTATATGTAGGTGAAGGCATGTTATATGTAGGTGTAGGCATGTTATATGTAGGTGTAGGCATGTTATATGTAGATGTAGGCATGTTATATGTAGGTGTAGACATGTTATATGTAGGTGAAGGCATGTTATATGTAGGTGTAGGCGTGTTATATGTAGGTGTAGGCATGTTATATGTAGGTGTAGGCATGTTATATGTAGGTGTAGGCATGTTATATGTAGGTGTAGGCATGTTATATGTAGGTGTAGGCATGTTATATGTAGGTGTAGGCATGTTACATGTAGGTGTAGGCATGTTACATGTAGGTGTAGGCATGTTACATGTAGGTGTAGGCATGTTACATGTAGGTGTAGGCATGTTACATGTAGGTGTAGGCATGTTACATGTAGGTGTAGACATGTTATATGTAGGTGTAGACATGTTATATGTAGGTGTAGGCATATTTTATACAGATCAAGGCATGCTATATGGTTGTGTAGGCATGTTATATGTAGGTGTAGACATGTTATATGTAGGTGTAGGCATATTATATGTGTTGGCATATTATATGTAGGTGTAGGCATGTTATATGTATGTGTAGGCATATTATATGTAGATGTAGGCATGTTATATGTAGGTGAAGGCATGTTATATGTAGGTGTAGACATGTTATATGTAGGTGTAGACATGTTATATGTAGGTGAAGGCATGTTATATGTAGGTGTAGGCATGTTATATGTAGGTGTAGGCATGTTATATGTAGGTGTAGGCATGTTATATGTAGATGTAGGCATGTTATATGTAGGTGTAGGCATATTTTATACAGATCTAGGCATGTTATATGTAGGCATGTTATATGTAGGTGTAGGTATGTTATATGTAGGTGTAGGCATGTTATATGTAGGTGTAGGCATATTATTTGTAGATGTAAGCATATTATATGTAGATGTAGGCATGTTATATGGTGGTATAGGCATATTGTATGTATGTGTAAGCATGTTATATGTAGATGTAGGCGTGTTATATGGTGGTGTCTCACAGGCTCACTTTGGTCACAGAATTTCCCCTCAAATCCTGGAATGCACTTGCATGCATAAGACTGGAAGAGGTCGACACAAGTCCCGTTCACACAACGGTTTTCTATGCACTGATTCCCGTCTAAGAGGACAAACACAGCACTTAAAACAGGCCCACCGACAGGGCAACATGTTCATTAGTCATTGGACAGAAGGAGTGTCGGAATGCTATGAAGCATTTACATAAATTATTCAAATTAGAGACATTTGATGTAGACTAATAGAAACAGAGCAATGTCTTGATGATTCAGCTGAAATGCTAATTATTTGGCTAATATGTATGATGGCCAAAATGCTTAAAAATGGTGATAAACAACAATAACAACATTGGCTGAATAGATACACAAGTCTTTTCTTAAAATAAAGCAATTTCACTAACCTGTATAAATGGTCCAGAATTGCAACTGAAAGCAAGTGGATTTGTCATTAGATTGTAAATGCCTTTTTCATCACCATGCTACAGAATTTATAAAGCACATACAAAAAGGAAAATAAACAGCTTACCGTAGCCTCCCTGGTTTGAAAAATCTCTCTTGCCTCCTCTAAGTCACATTTCTCCTCCACACATTCACGCTCCTGTGATGGTGGTTTAAGTTCTTCTAGGAAGGCGTTTGCCCTTCTGGAGCGCAGTAGTGTGTGGGCCTCAGGACTGTTGGAAAACACTAACAAACACGCCTTGTGTCTCTCAAATGATTTCAAAAAACATTTTATTATTGAAACACGGGAGCATTGTGTAGCCTTGTGTACTGTTGCATCTTGTGTCATTTCATTTGCTGTACTTTACCTTCCCGCACAAGATTGGGACTTAATTAACCGTCAGGAGAGGTTAGAATATTGCTCTAACGTTTTCCTGTATTTTTTATGCACCGGCACTGTGATTATGCCATATTTCAAAAAATGTGTAATCTATGTGTTCTCACTTTTAAAACCAATCATAATAACAATACATGTAACAAAAACATGATAAAGGAATATTAAGTATTGTTTGTCCCCCGCGAGTGTGTGATCGTAAATGCAAACTTCACACAGATGGTGGAGAAGGTGTTTTTATGCCCATGTGAAATGTGAAACTGTATGTGCAGATGACACATCTATTACCTGATGTGCTCAGAGCAGATGCCGACCACAATGTTAGAACCAGAGACACATAGAAGATGAGCCAGCCCATGATATCTAAAGACGCTACAGCCGATGGAAACTGTCAAGAGGCAAGGTATTAACCAATGATGTACATTATATGTTTACATGTATCCGAATTCCCAACTGTACTTCCTGCATATGCTAAAAGTGTAATTTTTTAAATTTCTATAACATTTGTTTCTCCAAATAAAACACAAGGATCTTTGCTCAGTAAAAACAGGGCTCTCGAAGTAGATGTTATGACGACTAAAATACTCCTGCAGCATTTATAAAGACGTGATTTTGTTGACTTCGTAGTCTCATGATAAACACGGACCTGTCCAAATAGGACGAGGTACACACAGCATTAGTACATTTGCATTGCCTTATAACCGAACTATTCAAATGAATATTGTCCTCAAAAAACACTTCATTGATAAAATAGACAATAGATCCAGTAACTCCACACATGTCAAAACACAGTTTCACAAGAATGTGTATATATTACTTACA
The DNA here is from genome assembly GCA_029465975.1 of Dallia pectoralis. Classification (NCBI taxonomy): domain Eukaryota; kingdom Metazoa; phylum Chordata; class Actinopteri; order Esociformes; family Umbridae; genus Dallia; species Dallia pectoralis. The sequence goes on along the minus strand of CM055732.1, from coordinate 8,076,600 downwards.
TCTGCAGAATAACCAGGCTGGGACAAACTGATCAGATGTGCTGTTTAAACTGTGTTAATGACTAACTGCAGATGTTTACTGTGGGTCCACAGTCTGTTTCCACTGTCTGTCTCAGTGATATCTGGTACAGTTGTTCACCTCCCACTCTAAACTGGACAGAAACATGAGCAGAAACACCAAACATGCCTGCACATGTACAGAGAATGACATTAATTCACACGTCACTCATGCTTTAACTGGAACCAATATAGATTCTCCGATGGGGTCGGCCTGGGGTGAAGGGGCGTAAAAGGGTAGATAAACTATAAAAATCACTCAAGATAACAACCATTATTGAAAACATTTAAATGGTTTCAAACACTAGTATTTGTCTGGTGGTAGCAGGAAGCAAATGCAGAGCTATCTTCAAGCCCGCTTTATTTGCCAAAACCTAAGACACAAAACGAGAACACAAACAGCAGCAACTCAGAACAGTGAACAATGAGACACATAACAGCTACTCCACAAATAAACAAATGTAGGCTCTTTAATCAGGACAAAACAAAACAGCTGCCACTAATCTCTAACTTGATCCATAGACATCTAGAAGGCTGTGATGTCCTGGCAGCTCCATAGGGTCCACATAAAGTGGGCTAGATTTACAAACCCTTACAGCATTTAATTGGTTAAAAAGAAAACTGTAGACAGACACCTAAATTACACTAAACTGTGATTATTGTATCGAACTATCGAGAAGTCATGCTCTCAATTTAGGTCTATCCCGTTACTGCCATAATTTATTTAATATCTTAGAAGAGACTTGTATGAAATAAAAGGGCTTAATTCAGGCCTCTAATTAACCCCGGTACGGAATGTAATAATATTCTCCTTTTGATCTCTAAAACGGTATTGTTTTTTTCCCTGACACACGTTCAAACCAGAAGCATCATGGCATACCACAATAATGTATTGTCATTCACAGCAACGTCAAAGGCCAAGTGAGTCCATGCTCTGTGAACAATGCACGAGTAAAAGCTATTAAAGACAGATGACCAGGGACTACAGGTTAGAACTTTTGTTCTAAGTGCTTGACAATTTCTTCTCAAAATGAGGTTAAGTTTGATCAACAGTGAACGACTGCATAGGGCTACGTTGTTTTCGGTTGTACACACAATGTAACTGTCGTCTACCAACGCATTGTCACCCCTGTTGCTAAAAGACACAATATTACTGATACTTCACATTTTCTATCATAACAACTGCAAACATACGAACTCACATCCTCCACAGGGAGAGAAAAGGCGTCACGTATAGCTTTCTTAACATACAATTGTTCTTGATGCACAATGAACCCGTGTTCAAGCACTGGAAATGTTATCCTGTTTAACCCAGAAATAAAGTATTGTGATTGGTCAGATGCTCCATTAAGATATGGGTTTATAAACAATCTACAGCACCATTTTAACACACAAACAATCACACACATACAAACATCTACACTCATGCTTGTAATTTTATAACAAAATGTCTTCCCATCATGCTTGAGCCCTAACTCCTAACCGTAATAAAACACTAAAAGTAAATTATATCTTTAAGTGGTCCTAACCGTAAACTAACCCTAAAAGTTACCTAAACCTATAAGTGGTCCTTACCGTAAACTAACCCTAAAACTACTAATAACCAAATCCTTTTCTTAAACATTAACCTCACCTTAATCATTAACTCGTCTAAACACAACCATCACACAAAACCTTAATTTATCATATTGTCAATGTAGAAGACCAGACTGAGGTGATTCCACGTGGTCTATGGTGAATCGAGACATGAGCGTACAATACTCTGGACAGAATTCTGCTGGACATATCTGCATTCCGCAGACCATTTATACACACCTGTAATACTTGAGACATACGTGCCATTGTGTTACACGTGACACAACTACACATGTAATAATCTTAATGGCGTTTCACCGTCCCCAGCACCTGCAGGTGCACATGTGTGAGTATTCCGTCTTTTGATTAGCTTCCCGATATGCCCCACCTGTTAGGTCAGGTGCGCGGGTTATCTTGCACATAACGGGAAAGTAGAGGCATGTTGACACCTTTGTCTGATGGTCTGGAAATGAGGCCATGTAACAGGGTTAGCCATTCATCCTCCAGCACCCTCATTGTGTTTGACCCAAGTCACTACGGGCTCAGGTTTCAGTGAGTCCACACAATTTGATTTATCATGGAACCATCCAGTATAATGCAGTCAGCTCCGGTTCCAGTGGGTTCTGCAGAGGGAACCAATTTGTTTTTGAAGCGATGGGTGCGGTTGTTAACCCAGGACACCGTTGCTATGGTTCTGGCCATCCACCAAGTGGTCCTCCACAGGGAACAGGACTGGAGGACTGGTAAGAAAGCTAGAGGACAGCTTTGTGTCCCGGACCAGTTCCGCCCAAATCCGGTTTTCCAGGACAGGTAAAAAAAAGGATTCCCGGGTCAGGCTGCATAGCTACCTGAAGTGTAATATCTAATGGGTGTTTTTGTTTTTGTTTTTGATTGTTTTTCCATCATCACCCAACACACAACAGAATCCATGAATCATGAGCACGCTACGGTCACTTCAGTGTTAGATACTAAGTAATGAGGCAACTTTATTGTTATTAAGTGTTACCCACGATTCCTCGTGGGGGGAATGGGGGGTTCGGTTCACACCCTTTGTAGTAAAAAGCCAGTGTCTTTCTTCCTGAAAAACTGTTGTACCATTGTGTTTGGAATGCTGTTTTGACAGCCCAGACAAAGCTGTCTGAAAGAGATTTCTTTTCTGTCAGAGTTCTTAGTCTCTGTATGAACACAATCTCCGGTTTCTGTCAGAGCTGTTAATCTTTCTATGAACTCATTCTCCGAAAGCACAGAGAGATGCTGGATGAGGCTGATTATTAAAGGAAACAAGTGCGATAGGGGGCAACAGAAACAGGGAAACTAGAGGTTCACAAAAAGTAAAAAGATAAAACGGAGAGGAAGACGGAAAAGGTTAACACTGAGAGAGGGAGAGATAGAGGGACAGAAAGAATGAGAGGATAAAGGAGCAAGAATAAGATCATCTTACATTCAGAAGCCCTAGTTACTCTGTCCGCAGCACAATGCATTGACCGTTCTCCTCCTCCCTCCTTCCCTTGCTTCCTACGGTGTTTTGTCCGCGGATCTGGAGGGTGCCAGGAGGATTGAAAGAAGTGTTGTTTTGGCCCAGACCTATAAATAGGTCAATGCCTCTCTGTGCTCATCATTCCAGTTACATATCTTGACCTGCACATGATGGATCAAGACTCCAAAGGGATGGTGAGTGCAACACCATGAGTTCTAACTGGGTTTATCCAAGGTACTTCTGGAGCTGCCCACATGGAAAAAACCTATATGAGGATATATGTGCATATATGTAACCTATATGTTACCTATATGCACATATATGCTGCATATATGCACATATATGATAATATATATGCTGCATATATGCACATATATGATAATATATATGCTGCATATATGCGCATATATGACACATATATGCACATATATGATAATATATGCTGCATATATGCGCATATATGCCACATATCGTCAAAATTGAGGTGCATATATGTGCATATATCCCTTACGGAAAAAAGTATATTAAAGTATACTATGTATACTACAAAATGGATAGTACACTTTTAGTTCACTTTTGATATACTTTTAAGAAGTATGCTTAGAAAAAAGTATATTCAAGTATACTATAAGTATACTACAAAATGGGTAGTACACTTTTAGTTTACTTATGATATACTTTCAAAAAGTACATTTAGAAAATAGTTAACTTACTTGAACTTTTAAGTACACTACCAAATCGAAAAACGTTTTTACACATTTCTTCTGGAGATGTACGTTTTCTTTTATTATACAGCAAAAACAGTCTAAATATTTTTTAAGTAGATTACAAGTAATTTTTTTAGATCCATCTTGTATATTCTAATACTCATGTCTATGAAATGCATTGCACATTAAATATTTTTTGTTACTGAAGCTGAAATCATAATTACTGCCAAACATTTTGAAGCCCTATATTCATATACTATACTAATAATAATCAATTGGAGTATTAATAAAAATGTCTATGAACTAATGCCGCCTTTGCTGTATGTATTTTGAGGAACATTTATAAGTCTGATATGAATGAAAGCACCGGACAGACAGGACATTAACATATATTTGAACATATTTTACATGCATTAACTGAGAAAAATGTCCAATGAAGCATCAGAAGAAGGCGGATGTAGGCGGAGCTGATTAGCGACGTCACTTCCTGTTCCTTGCGCGCGAGCAAAATATCATATGTTGAACCGGAGATATTGCAGCATGTTTCAGTCGCCATAAACTACGCTTTAAACTCGAGAATCAGGTGTAAGGATTCCAAAAGGACCAAGTACAGATGGAATGAACAGGTGAGTTTGAGCTAAATTCTAACTTTATCTAGGCCTATATGAGATAACAGCTAACTAGCTACTTGGCTATGGTTAATGCTCACATCAACATTAGCTAGATAGCTATTTACGTCTGAGCCATGTAAGAAGACAACACGTAACTAGCGCTTGTTAACAATTACTTATCTTTTATCTGCATCTTTTGTTTTTCAGGTAACTGGTAGCTATAGTTACTAATTAGGCAAGGTTGCTAGGTAGCTTGTTTGTAAGAGGCAGGAACAAAAAATGAACATGTACTTTATCCTAATAAGCCATGTAGCTACTAGTTTGCTGATAATTTTTTTCTCTTGATGCTGTGTGTTATAAATTGTAACACGCTGGGTGTTTATAAGATGTTGCATTTAACGGCTATAGTATAAATTAAACGATGTACATTACCCTTTCTCATTTCTTCAGGCTTCAGAGGAAGTTAATGCCAATGCAGAATACTCTGTATCTGATCCCAACAGCAAAGAGGGAGACATACCCAATCTCAGTAATGAAGAGGATGATGACATACACAATCCCAACAGCATTGAGGACAATGTACCCGATCCCAGCAGTGAAGAGGAAGACGTAACTGATCCCAGCAGTGAAGAGGAAGACGTACACAATACGAACAGTGAATGGGGCGACAATTCATCTGCCTTGGTATGTTTCACTCAAGTGTGTATTTGGAATCCTAATTTAATATTGCGCAATTTCACAAATTCCGATAAAAGGTTAAATATATTAATCATGTTTGCTTGTTGTCTTGTGTTTTTTTTATAGGGCATGCTAGGGAGAAATTTGAAGAAATAACAGTGCAAGATGTCCAGAGGATCTTGCACAAGAAGTGCAACAATGAATGCTTCAGACAAGTAAAGGCAGAAAAGATGTGAGCATGCATTTCATGTACAAAAATGAAGCATATTGGTAAATAAAATAACCATGTTTATTTTAACATTTAGAGTTCAAAATAGTTCTACAATGTATATATCAACATTTTAAGTGTTCATAGCTGGTGTATCCCCCTTTAATGTAGCTTTGACAATATTATCTCATGAAAATATTTATGAAAACACACACATTGTGTGTCTTGCCTCAAGATTTATTTTGGTATTTTGAATATGTACTTTATTTCCTTTATTTTAAAGATGTTAATTACACTTGAAGACAAAAGTATATTCTAAAGTTTCAAGTGGAACTCCTACCAGACACATGGCACTGATTGTTAGAGTATTGTTTAAGGTTCACTTGACAAACATGGCTTGTACAGTTATACTATGTGTTTAAATCTATTAGTAAATCATAGTAAATTAACATTTATTAGGTTTACTTCTTGAAGTACTTACATGAGTTGAAAGTGCACTTGAAAGTATTCAAATGTATACTTAAGTACTTCTAGAAGTGTAGTTCATGAACGGAAAGTGCACTACACAGGTTACTTTAAAGTATTTAAAAGTATACTTAAAATAAACTAAGTGTACTCTAAAGTGTACTAAATAAACTAAAAAGTGGGCCAATTTAGTCTACTTAGTATAAAAATAGTATATAAATAAGTACTTTAGTACCTTAATAATAGTATACTTTTTAAACTTAAGTATACTCACAAAAATGAACTTAAAGTATACTTTTGTTTCGTAAGGATACAAGCCATATAGGTCTCCTGTATTGCTTCTTTATATCCACAAATAAGACCTATATGTACATACAAGATGTCTCCAATCGCAGCTGTACTATAAGCACTTTGGGTTCCTGATGAAGTCCGTTGAAGTATTGCGCTCTTACTCGTTGTATTACGGTAACAGATTTGTTTTGGTGTTTGTGTATTAAGTGTAATACGTCTTTGACGTAGTGACTTAGTCGACTGCAGCAGCTGAAGATCTGTGAGCACGTTTGAGTTGTTCCGAATGATTCTGAAAATAAAGATAGCCTGTTTATTTCCAATTCACGCATTTACCGTTGAGCGCAACATAAGTTCAACACTGTCTTAGTATGTTTGTCTACATTGAAGAAGTGGCCGGCAGCCAGCCGTGGGCAGATAGGCACATCTATAATTCGAAGCTCACGCAGCTGAGAGGATTAACAAGTTAAATCGTTTTTTTAATGTTCAGTTTTTTGTCTTGTTTTTGTTCTATTTGATTGTTCTTAAGTAAATAAATAATGTACATTTCTACATTTTGGGCTTTTATTTATGTTGCATAGTAGCTATGGATTTCAATAATTTAACATCTAGGTGCATATATGTTAGGTGCATATAGGTGCATATATGTTAGGTGCATATAGGTGCATATATGCACCTAACATATAGGTGCATATATGCACATATAGGTGCATATATGCACATATATGTACATATAATATAGGAAAACGGCCAATTTTATATATGTCACATATATTAAAAACATATATCAAAACCTATATTAAAACATATATGTTTATATAGGTTCTTTCCATGTGGGTGTGCTGGGTGGGTTCCTGGCAGTGAGGTGGACCGTGTCGGCGCCTGCTAGTATCGGGACAACTAAGTTGGACACGTTTATGGTGCAACGGTGAAGGTATTAGGGTACTCATCTGTGGCTAGATGATTGGTCAATGTAATGGATGCGTGGTACAACTGTTACTGTAACTGGTTCATTGATCCATGGCTATTCTGTGTTATTAGGTTGTGCGGATGATTTGGTTCTATAGTTTGACTTTTGCCGTGTCATTTAGGTTATAATTTGTAGTCCACGTGTGCAGTGCTATGCAAGGGACTGCGGAAAAGTTCTTTAAAAAAAATCAAGAAATGTAATTGCTGAAGACAGCAGCTGTCAAATGGTTTTCTGGAAAAAAGTGATTTTACACGTTCAGTAAATACAATGGGAAAAATATCCCCAACTTTCTTTCTCCATATTTGTCATATTCTTGATGAATGATGTGGCTGCAAACACTAAAATCTACTATTTCAACAACTTCGTTTTAGTGAATTGGCAAAAAAAAACACCAATTGATGTTGAGGGTTTAGCATGTTATTAGCAGGTTAGGAACACATAAATTGTGCTCAAATTTACAGTCAATATTTGGTTGGTTTGAGCGAGTCTTGTGTTGCCAGATTGGACTATATAGGAAACGGGTTTGAGTGGGTCGTTATTTAAATAGAGTTGTATAGAAAACAATTATTATGAGCGAGTTTCAGTTGGGTCCGCGGGATATCATCTGTGAGGCGGGCGTCTCTAAAACACACAAAAACACACAAATGCCATTGACTTTACTTTGGGTATGCTTTTGCTTGAATGCACGACTGTGTGTAGCACAATAAATATATCAACAGCTACTTGGCAATATTTGTTTCTACAGAAAATCAAAGGATGTGACATTTCAACTTTGTATATATAATTGATTCAGAACCTCCTAAACACCCACATTAATTTGTGATTATTATTTTTGAAACAATTAAAACTAGACAATTCCTTACCCTCCCACCGCAACAACACCTATTACTTCTGTATCACCTTTGTTCATTCTCTCTGTGTCTCTCTCGATCCGTTCGTATCTCTCTACCTCTGTGTCCTCCAGACGACCACCAGTCTACTGGGATTGCTCATGTGCTCCACCCTCTCCGTGGCGATGTACACTATGACCCCAGAGGGAAACGACCACATACCCGCGTCAGCGGACCCCGGACCCCCTTTCCAACCCGAGGAGGTCATCCACAGCCGCAGTGGTCTCCCGCTGATGCTGCCCCCTGGCTTCAACTACAGCGATGTGAACATGACCGACAACATGCTTTCGGGGCAACTACCTGGGGGTGATTCTGTCTGGGAACCGGACATGTCCTACTGCCTGTTGTTACAGGAAGCACCGGTGCCGCCCCCCATGGACCAAGTGCCCTGGTTCTGTGTCTGTTCCCTCTGCCAGGCGTCTGTGGGACCCAAGGGAGACCACGGAGAGAGGGGCCTGCCAGGTACTGTATCCCTGGGTAGCATTCAATTGTGTTTGTTCCACATACTCTCAGCGAGGTCAGAAGATGAAAGGAGACACGGAAATGAGCGGAAAAAGATTAGCTGTGCGTTAAAATAAAGTACATACCATAATTGCTGTCGCTGATTAAACAGTTCCTTTGTACCCCGTAGGTAGTCCAGGAAGTCCCGGGATGAGAGGATTGACAGGGTTCAGAGGTCGGCCTGGGTTTGTCGGCCACCAAGGAATGAAAGGTAAGTTGTTTTACAAAGAAACAATCCCAGGTCTCTATTGATTCTGGATCTTGTACATCTCTGTCTCTATTGATTCTGGATCTTGTACATCTCTGTCTCTATTGATTCTGGATCTTGTACATCCCTGTCTCTATTGATTCTGGATCTTGTACATCTCTGTCTCTATTGATTCTGGATCTTGTACATCTCTGTCTCTATTGATTCTGGATCTTGTACATCTCTGTCTCTATTGATTCTGGGTCTTGTACATCGCTGTCTCTATTGATTCTGGATCTTGTACATCCTTGTCTCTCAGGTCAGAAGGGAGAAGATGGTGAGAAGGGAGATCAGGGACCAGTGGGTTTCACCGGCATGAAGGGGAGTCGCGGTTACAAAGGTACATCTAACGAAAGGAGGCCCTTAATCCAGGATCCAAATGAGCAAATGTTCGTGTGTGTGTGTGTGTGTGTGTGTGTGTGTGTGTGTGTGTGTGTGTGTGTGCGTGCGTGCATTCACGACTGTGTGTTTGTCTGTGTTTCAGGAGACAAAGGGGACCAGGGTCTGGACGGACCACAGGGAGAAATGGGACCGCAGGGAGAAACAGGGACTTGTCCAGATTCCTGTCTTAATGTCCAGGTCCGTTCAGGAGAACCGGGGGTACCTGGACCAGCTGGCACCAGGGGACTCCCCGGGGTGGCGGGCCCTCCAGGGGCTACCGGGCCCAAAGGAGTCACAGGAGACATAGGTCCCCCTGGAGTTCCAGGGACAGAAGGTGTTAAAGGTGATCAGGGAGTGGCGGGCCAGTGTCACTGCAATGATGGGAAAAACGGCATAGATGGTTTACCAGGACCCCAGGGGCCCAAGGGAGATCACGGCGTGGCAGGTCCGCAGGGTGTCAGTGGCCACGACGGTGTAAAGGGCGACCAGGGGGACGTTGGCATTGACGGCATGCCCGGGCCGTGCTCTCCGGCCATCCAGTCGTCGTTCTCCGTCTCGCTCACTCAAAGTTTCCCGCCGCCCAACTGGCCAGTGGCCTTCAATCGAGTCATCTCCAACCATCAGTTTCATTTCAACATGGGCGTGTACACTGCACCCATCAACGGTACCTACATCTTCAGCTACCACCTAGTGGTGTCCACTAAGATTCTGAAGGTGGGTCTGTTCCGTAACTACGTTCCTGTTGTGAAAACCATAGAGCCCAGTGATATGGCCACTGCCAGTCAGCAAGTGGTTCTCCACCTGGACCTGGGAGACCGGGTGTGGCTGCAGGTAAAGGACTCGACCAGCAACGGCATGTTTGCCAGCTCTGAGATTAGCAGCACCTTCTCCGGTTTCCTGCTGTACCCCGACACCTGTGACATGCCCTTGTCCCGAGACTTTATTCTACCAGACGCCGAAATTGTCGTTCCCCGGGAGTATAGTTGGGAGACGAGTGACGATCCAATGGCATATTCAACCCCTACCCCAGCGCTTTAGTTATAGTCAGAAACACACAGGTATAACATACACACACATCAGAACACACACACACAGTAACTGAGCAAACAAAGTATTCTGAGTAAACACCAACACCTCTGTATGTCAGGGGCCGTTTTGAAAGGATTGTTTGCAAACAGGACTGTAACTTCTAGTGCAATATCTTTCCATAGAGTGAACTTAAAAAGATTAAGCAAAATAATAATTCCCACTAATCTACCTTTTTGTTTAGCAGATTTGATGAGAATAATAAATGATCTTGATGATTTTTATTCGCATTTTTTGCAAAAGTACATATTTTAGCATGGCGCCATGTTGGGACATTTTGACTTTTGGGTCCTTCACATGTTTATGTAAGCTTTTGAAATGTCAAAAACTCTTAGCAAGCTAGTTACCTCCTTTTTACACGTCATGTTTCTGTTAAACATATTAGTGCTATACACATACTATTGTAATAACAACTACAGAATATATTTTCAAATCATTTGAGCTTTTATACAAAACATATATTTTGCAGGTATATTGACCTGGTGATTTCAATGACAAAAAAGGAGGGATAGGAAAGAAACCAGCAAGTGACCATGTGCATATCAATGGCAGAAATAATGCGTGATGTAAAAAAAGACTTATGGCACTTTAGGGGATATTGTTGGCCCAGATGTGGGATTCTCAAAATTGTCTGAAGGCATGAAAGGTACAAAGTAACAGACAAAAGATGTTTGAGTACGTGTAGTATACAGAGATTAATGATGTTGTTGATTCAGTAGTTGCTCCTTTCATGTTCTTTATACTGCTCATCTTTACCAAAATAAAATGTGAATCCATTTGATTTAAAAAGTATTTTCCAGGTTTGAAGAAACCCCTTTAATGCTGGGGGTGTGGTCAATGTGTCAAGCTACACTAGATCTACCCGCACGTTGTTATTAATACGTTTAACTTCTGAATGGTAACTTTAATACGTTTCACATTCCAGCTTCTATCGTGGTACTAGAGGCACATATTGCCTGTCTGTCTCTCGCAAATTCAGACTTTCGCTTGTGTGCATGTTGAATGTGGAATGATGGCCTCTTCACTGAGACAATGCTGAGGTATCAATAGAGGGCAGTCAGTGGCAGGTTTTCGTTTAGATTCAGTAAGCTTGGTGTGAAATGTTTTTCATTCATTGCCTATAGTTAAAGTGTCTGAATGTAGATGTCATTCCCTTTGTTATTAATTGGACATTCTGTGAATATTGGATATTGGTTTTCTCAACTATCTAATGAATGTCCGCAAAATTGATTTTCACTTTTAGTCATCGTTTACAAAAAGTGACGAATGTTGTGGGTCATTTTAAGTCTCTGGGTGGAGAAGAGGGAAGATGAAGCTTTGCCATTTTGTCAACAGAAGCTGCGTGACCAATATCAGCTATGTATTTTAGTAGGAACTTTTGTAAGCACTATAAACTATTTCTGACAAATAATGTTTGTTTTTACAATACACTGGTTTTATTTAGATTAGTGAGTAAAAGAATCAATTGTCGCTTCACTTTCTGAGTTAACATGGGACACTTCCGACTGACACTTCAAGCGGCTTCTACTCAGGTCTAAAAACGATGTCTCGTTCAACGTGTATTTGAGTGTACTGAGCGATGACAGTAGAAAGTCTTTCAGCCACAAAATTTGATTCCAAAACTTTTCACACTGGCACCGATACAAATTCTACCAGCATCCACACGTGTACACGAGGGAGCACCATGGTTACCAGGTGAAACTTAGTTTAAAATTGGTTCATACCTCTTCCGTGTCTCTTTCGTGTCTGTGAACTGGCAAAAGTGCCGCACGTACGTGAGTCTCACTTTACAGCAAGGCACTTAACTTGTTACTAACAACAATTTATGTACTCTAAATCGGCTCTAAGTTTTGGGGTTCACTCTTATTTCACTATTCCACAGATGGCCATTTAATATACTGTATCTTTATATCGTTGATACGTTTTGTTGTCGTCTACTTATCAATGCCCCTATAAATAACATACATGTATGGTGGTCAAGGTTTGTCTATGCATTAACTTTCAACATTTGTCATTAAAAGTGTGCAATATGATAGGTATTTCAGTACTACTTTTTCTCATGTACCTGTACCATGTCAAAATAAGACCTGAATATGAGGCCACATTTATAGGAGCATTTTTCAGAGTTTGAATTTACAATTGAGAAATGCTACGCAGCTAACTCGTTTTACATTACAACACACCAAGCATAAAGCCCGGGTTAATAAAGTATCCAAACCGAATAAAAAAAATAAGTAATATGAAGCCTTTGGAAGAACCTATGTAGCTTTTATTACCATGAACTCACAAGTAGCTACAGGGAAGCTGGTTTAGTGTCTGCCAGCCCAAGAACCTAGTTCAATGCACTCGTTATCTACTACATCTGAGTAAAAAAAAGTCAATGTAGTGGTGCAGCTTTGCTGCCTTTCTCTTAACAACATGATGACCACTCTTTTTATTTAGGATTGGCATGGATGGTACCACCTCCTCAAGGTGACTATAGTACATTGAGTGGAATTATGTAGGTAACTATGCTAACAGATTTCTATGATGGTGAGGCTTCAGTACTGAACCACTAAACGTTGTGGATAACAAAACTACTCCAACGGCAATGTTCTTATCTAACGTATAGGGTTACTCAAGCATCTAAAAACAATTATTTAGACTACGATTGCTACACATTTCAGTCAACGCCATCACTGTTTTTGGTTCCCCTTGAATGAAGTACTAGAGGTGGCCACAGGGGGCGCTGTGATCAATGCAGCCAGGCAGACGGCGTAAAGCCCCGCTCAGGAAGCAGCATCACCCGTGGACACGTTGCCCTCCTCTTCATCGTCAGTCATCCCCTTCAGGTAGGTGCGCTTGAAGTCCTTGAACACCATCTCCTCCTCAGGTTCACTGCTCCAAAGACAGGTGTGAACAGACAGGCATTAACCGACAGACACAGACAGACAGACAAGAAGAGACAAATGTGTACAGACAGACACAGACAGACAGGCAAGAAGAGACAATGTGTACAGACAGACACAGACAGACAGAGACAGGTGTTAACAGACAAATGTGAACCGACAGACACAGACAGACAAGAAGAGACAAATGTGTACAGACAGACACAGACAGACAGGCAAGAAGAGACAATGTGTACAGACAGACACAGACAGACAGAGACAGGTGTTAACAGACAAATGTGAACCGACAGACACAGACAGACAAGAAGAGACAAATGTGTACAGACAGACACAGACAGACAGGCAAGAAGAGACAATGTGTACAGACAGACACAGACAGACAGAGACAGGTGTTAACAGACAAATGTGAACCGACAGACACAGACAGACAAGAAGAGACAAATGTGTACAGACAGACACAGACAGACAGGCAAGAAGAGACAATGTGTACAGACAGACACAGACAGACAGAGACAGGTGTTAACAGACAAATGTGAACCGACAGACACAGACAGACAAGAAGAGACAAATGTGTACAGACAGACACAGACAGACAGACGTAAACAGAGAAGTGTGTAAAGACAGACACAGACAGACAGAGACAGGCGTAAACGGACAAGTGTGTAAAGACAGACACAGACATACAGAGACAGGTGTGAACAGACAAATGTGAACAGACAGACACAGACTGACAGGCGTAAACAGACACTTGTTGCATTCATATTATTAGTGTTTGGACCAATCTAGACTTGGATCAATACATCTGCTCTCATCTACACAATCATGGTTGGTTGTGTTACTTGTAAGAGCATGGACTTAAGGTGATGCAATTGAAGTGTCATCAACCAGAACTTGATGGAACAGAATGAGGAGAACACAACAGAATGAGGAGAACACAACAGAATGAGGAGAACCCAACAGAATGAAGAGAACACAACAGAATGAAGAGAACACAACAGACTGAGGAGAACCCAACAGACTGAGGAGAACACAACAGAATGAGGAGAACACAACAGAATTAGGAGAACCCAACAGAATGAGGAGAACCCAACAGAATGAGGAGAACCCAACAGACTGAGGAGAACACAACAGAATGAGGAGAACACAACAGAATGAGGAGAACACAACAGACTGAGGAGAACACAACAGACTGAGGAGAACACAACAGACTGAGGAGAACCCAACAGACTGAGGAGAACACAACAGAATGAGGAGAACACAACAGAATGAGGAGAACCCAACTGACTGAGGAGAACACAACAGACTGAGGAGAACACAACAGACTGAGGAGAACACAACAGACTGAGGAGAACCCAACAGAATGAGGAGAACACAACAGACTGAGGAGAACCCAACAGAATGAGGAGAACCCAACAGACTGAGGAGAACACAACAGACTGAGGAGAACACAACAGACTGAGGAGAACACAACAGACTGAGGAGAACACAACAGACTGAGGAGAACCCAACAGACTGAGGAGAACACAACAGAATGAGGAGAACACAACAGAATGAGGAGAACCCAACAGAATGAGGAGAACACAACAGAATGAGGAGAACCCAACAGAATGAGGAGAACCCAACAGAATGAGGAGAACCCAACAGAATGAGGAGAACAGAACTGGACCACTGGGCTACCTAATGAGACAGTATCAGGATAGTGAGGTGATCCTTATAGCAGTTGATCAGTCATGGAATCTCATATGATTTCTAATCATGACATGAATTAAAGATAATCCAATCTCACCTTTCTCTCACTTCTGTAGGGTAAAAAAACACAATGTGTGATTAGACGTTATCATGTGTCCATATGTCATGAATTCAAATGCGTTAATAAGTACAAAAAACGTGGGAAATCCCAAAGATGATTTATAATATAAACTTGTTTACCTGAATCAGGTTTTGGGTGCATCAGTGTGAATGGCAGCTCCACACCCACCTCACTAAAGTTCAACAAACATAGATTAACACATACACACACAGTAACATGCACAAACACACAAACACGCACATGATTGCATATAAAAACACACATGCACACACACGAGGGCACCAGACACACAAACACACACACACACACACACACACACACACACACACACACACACACACACACACACACACACACACACACACGTGTCATATAAGTGTAATTGTTAGACAAGGAAGAGCATGCATACCTTGATCCCAGTATTCTGGAAACGCATAAAAAAGCATGGATAATGTTTAGTTCTCTTAATAAAAACCCTAACCTTACGCAACCTCAATAACTGAACCTTTATGCATAAACTATCTTAACGCCTAACGCCTAAGACAAATAACAAGTCTATTACTAATTACAACTATACACTTTACCGCGAATCAAAGAACTTAACAGCCTTTTTCATGGTAAAGATAAACAACTTTGTGGGGACCTGAACATTAATTCCTAATACAAAATCCACATTTCCATAAACCTGAAAATAACCGTTATGCTTAACCAAAAACCTGATTTGAACTCTAACCTTCATGTTCCCAGAATGTATAGTTCCCCCTGTTTACTATCAATGCAGGATGCATGGGTCTCTGCGAAGATAGCATAAACAAAAACACACACGCGTGTAAACAGAGAACTGACCCTGCGACGATGAGCTTCACCATGACTCTGTATGAAACCAGGATGCCCAGAATCTCCTTCAGTACTCCTTCTTTGACACTGTTGGGCAGGATTGTGTGAGAGAATGAGGAGCAGGGAGAAGGAGGAGGGGGAGACAGATGGAGAGATAGAAGGAGAGGCAGAAGGAGAGACAGAAGGAGAGAGAGAAGGAGGAGGGGGAGACAGATGGAGAGATAGAAGGAGAGAGAGAAGGAGAGACAGAAGGAGAGAGAGAAGGAGGAGGGGGAGACAGAAGGAGGAGGGGGAGACAGATGGAGAGACAGAAGGAGAGAGAGAAGGAGAGACAGAAGGAGAGACAGAATGAGAGAGAGAAGGAGAGACAGAAGGAGAGAGAGAAGGAGAGACAGAAGGAGAGAGAGAATGAGAGAGAGAAGGAGAGAGAGAAGGAGAGACAGAAGGAGAGACAGAAGGAGAGAGAGAAGGAGAGACAGAAGGAGAGATAGAAGGAGAGAGAGAAGGAGAGGCAGAAGGAGAGACAGAAGGAGAGAGAGAAGGAGAGACAGAAGGAGAGACAGAAGGAGAGACAGAAGGAGAGAGAGAAGGAGAGAGAGAAGGAGAGAGAGAAGGAGAGACAGAAGGAGAGACAGAAGGAGAGAGAGGAGAGGCAGAAGGAGAGACAGAAGGAGAGACAGAAGGAGAGACAGAAGGAGAGAGAGAAGGAGAGAGAGAAGGAGAGAGAGAAGGAGAGACAGAAGGAGAGACAGAAGGAGAGAGAGAAGGAGAGACAGAAGGAGAGAGAGAAGGAGAGAGAGAAGGAGAGACAGAAGGAGAGAGAGGAGAGACAGAAGGAGGAGTGTTGCTTATGTTGCCTCCTTTTAACATAGTTATGTTTCAGTCGTGAATATAGTTTGTGCTCAGGATGAAGTAATGCTCTGAACAGTGCACATTTTAACATCATTAATAGAGCTTTAATGATCCCTCACTGTTTATGCCAGCGATGTGTCTCTTCTTCGAAACACTACGCTATGTACAGAGTGGAGCTAAACCGGCCGGTAAAAAGCATTGATTTAGTTTTTTCGATGTTGAAACAGCTTTGGCCCAATCATGCGACTCGATTCACTAGCTGGCTCACGGGCGATATGACACTCACATGCTGGACGATGCCAGGTTGGTGTCTTCGTGCTTTAACTTGCCATCCAGAGCTATGCCCCGTCTCTCCTGGTTACAGCTCAAAAGGGGTGTGAGGATGTACACTCTGGTCAGTGTGGCACCAGCCAACACAGTGTCCCTGCATCAGAGGCAGAGCCAAAGTCATTTGAAACTTTTGTCCGCTTCCCAAGAGTCCAATGTAGACATAACAAGGTGCTTTCCAGGTTTGTGTTCCGGCCTAACCTAATCCTAATCACAATATACGATCAAAAACAATACTTGATGGGGGTTTGCCTCAGATTAATAATGCATTGTGGTTGATGGACGCTCACCCAGATTCCTCTAAGGCCACGGCCCTCACATAGCTGTCATTGGAATACAGCACCACGTTGGCCACCTGGTCCACTGAGAGATAAAACACACGTAACCTTCATAAAAGGCTTTATATGGCCTACATAGAAGCTTCGCAGATAATTAAGAGATTAAGATTGTCATGAGGTTGACATGATGAGTCATTTCCTACAGCTGGCTCTTTGACAATTGTAGTGTAACTTAACCACCAGCTAACTGTTGCTGTTGTAAACATATTGTGTATCTGGTTTGTAACATGTGCTGCATGTGTTAATGGTTCCTTACTCACCGGAGACAATGACGTTCTTGACGTTCTTGTTGGAGTTGTTTGTGATATTCACACGCACGTTAATGGGTTCTCCGTGGTAGTAGGTCTGCGAAAGAATTACATTATTTTAGTTCCTTGTATTGCAGTCGTTGTGTTTTTGTGATCATATAATATGGAACCATGTCTAATAATATTCCTGTATCTGTCCTAGTTCTGTAAAATGAGCTCCACCATATGCGAAAGCTGGGTTTGTTTTTACCAAGTATCTCAGGCTAGGACAGATAATCTGAGTTTTTCCCTCCTGTTATGTTTTTCATTTAACTTGATGCTAACTAATCTGAAATGCATAATACAGACCACCTCAGATACCATCACACACCACATACATGTATCACCTCAGATACCATCACACACCACATACATGTATCACCTCAGATACCATCACACACCACATACATGTATCACCTCAGATACCATCACACACCACATACATGTATCACCTCAGATACCATCACACACCACATACATGTATCACCTCAGATACCATCACACACCACATACATGTATAACCTCAGATACCATCACACACCACATACATGTATCACCTCAGATACAATCACACACCACCTCAGATACAATCACACAGCACATATATGTATCACCTCAGATACAATCACACACACCAGATACATGTATCACCTCAGATACAATCACACACCACATACGTGTATCACCTCAGATACCATCACACACCACATACATGTATCACCTCAGATACAATCACACACCACATACGTGTATCACCTCAGATACCATCACACACCATATACGTGTATCACCTCAGATACCATCACACACGCCACATACATGTATCACCTCAGATACAATCACACACCACATACGTGTATCACCTCAGATACAATCACACACCACATACGTGTATCACCTCAGATACAATCACACATCACATACGTGTATCACCTCAGATACAATCACACACCACATACGTGTATCACCTCAGATACCATCACACACACCACATACGTGTATCACCTCAGATACCATCACACACACCACATACGTGTATCACCTCAGATTCTATCCTACCTTCTTTTTCCAATATCACCAAGGTTACAGATATGTCACTCTGTTCCTGAGCATCACTCCCACCATTATTGCACCAATTCCCCTGTAAATATGTATTGCTACTTAAATAGTGGTAACCCATCTGGGCCTGTGCTGTTCATTGTGATGGGACCCCGCCCACCTCCTTGTCCAGACTGGCCTCCAGATGCAGGGGATTTTCAGACATGACAAAGTCCCTGGAGGTCTCCACACAGGGGGGCACTCCGCTCTTCTCAGGAGCGTACTGGACCTTTCGGATCATCAGACGAACAGAACTCCTACAGAGGAAGGAGAGATAGTAAGGGAGGTGGATCGGAGACAGGAGGTGGATCAGGGACGGGAGGAGGATCGGAGACGGGAGGATGATCGGAGACGGGAGGAGGGAAAGGAGGATCGGGAGGAGGATCAGAGGAGGATCGAGGAGGATCGGAGACGGAGGAGGGAGGAGGATCAGAGAGGGGAGGAGGATCGGAGACGGGAGGAGGATCGGAAACGGGAGGAGGATCAGAGACGGGAGGAGGATCGGAGAGGGGAGGAGGATCGGAGACGGGAGGAGGATCGGAGGCGGGAGGAGGATCGGAGACGGGAGGAGGATCGGAGACGGGAGGAGGATCGGAGACGGGAGGAGGATCGGAGACGGGAGGAGGATCGGAGACGGGAGGAGGATCAGAGAGGGAGGAGGATCGGAACGGGAGGAGGATCAGGATCAGGGGGGACGGGAGGAGGATCGGAGACGGGAGGAGGATCGGAGAGGAGGATCGGGGAGGAGGATCGGAGAGGGGAGGAGGATCAGAGACGGGAGGAGGATCGGAGACGGGAGGAGGATCGGAGACGGGAGGAGGATCGGAGACGGGAGGAGGATCGGAGACGGGAGGAGGATCGGAGACGGGAGGAGGATCAGAGAGGGGAGGAGGATCAGAGAGGGGAGGAGGATCGGAGACGGGAGGAGGATCGGAGACGGGAGGAGGATCGGAGACGGATGAGAATACATGTAGGGATGAGAATACATGTACGGATAAGAATACATGTAGGGATGAGAATACATGTACGGATGAGAATACATGTAGGGATGAGAATACATGTACGGATGAGAATACATGTAGGGATGAGAATACATGTACGGATGAGAATACATGTACGGATGAGAATACATGTACGGATGAGAATACATGTAGGGATGAGAATACATGTACGGATAAGAATACATGTAGGGATGAGAATACATGTACGGATGTGAATACATGTACGGATGAGAATACATGTAGGGATGAGAATACAAGCCACAGCTGGTTTTTGGATAAGTAGCTCTCTTCGACCAACATTGCAGACTTGGGGATATGATGGGAGCACTGATGGATTTCAACTGACCGTTTGCTAACTTGGGCATCCTGGCTCTCCGCACTGAAGGCTTTTACCTCAAACTCCACGGCACAGTGCTACCAAGACAACAGACAGGAGCGTGCTCAAAGTGTGCTACCAAGACAACAGACAGGAGCGTGCTCAAAGTGTGACCAAGAACAGATCAATTGAATGAGAGAATCAGAGAGACAACCGGGTCCACGACTCCTACCTTGCCAGTATCCTTAGGGCCCGGCTGCATACCCACTGAACAAGGCAAGTTATCAGGGAACTGGAACACACACACACACACACAGACATAAAGGTGAACATGAAGCCTGCATGACTGTGTGTGTGTGTGTGTGTGTGTGTGTGTGTGTGTGTGTGTGTGTGTGTGTGTGTGTGTGTGTGTGTGTGTGTGTGTGTGTGTGTGTCTGTGTGTGTCTGTGTCTGTGTGTGTGTGTGTGTGTATTATATGGAGAGTAGGACTCTACATGTGTTTTTTTTTAATGGGTCCACATTTTCAATTCACAAAGTGCATGAACAAACATGATTGGACCAGGGTCTTCTAGGACTAACCTCGAAAAAAAACGGATAAGCGTTGTTTCCCAGTTTGTGTAGCAGTTTCTTCTGCATCTTGTTGTGTGTGGACCTCTCCGTGTCCTGGATGGGCGGATACACCTGACGTGTGGCCATGAAGATCTCCCTGCGGAAGGCGATTCCCATCACGTCCATGTCGTCACGGCCATACCGGAAGGTGCAGGACAGCTGGACGAACGCTAGATGGCGCCAAAAACATGGTGATGTCTTCGTGGTTTAAATTTATGCTGTCACATAAACAGTATCTAGCCTACAAAGCTGGAAGTAATGTTGTTTTTAATAACACGTAAGTTAATGCATTATGACACGGTCATAACAAGTAATAAACGCAGACATTAAGTGTCACATTTAAGTGCTATGTAAGTGTCCTAATACAAAAATACAACCAGACAGGGCAAAGCATTTATTACACTATACTTGTAAATATCCATGCTATGTCAGATGGTTAGCATAGCTATTACAGCAGCTGACCAGTAGTAGTTATAGTAGCTAGATTGAATGAGAGCTAGCATGTGACTCCGTCCTTGAACAAGACCAACTACCCTTATCAACCCTTTGCAAATTGTTTCCAAATCACTTTGTTGTCTTTTGTTGTCTCTGACTAATTTTCTGTCGAGGAATTTCCATATTGTTATCATTGTAAATGCATAAATTGATGTTAGACTCCTTACAACCTGTTGTTGGCAGGTTGTAATATAAATATGTAAATGGTGTGGTCATAATACTTGGTGAGATTGTCATACGGTTTGAAAGCTATTGCAAGTGATACAGGAAGTTATAATGTGTAATGCTAAAATATGCACCTGTGTTTATACCAGTCAGGCATCAGTTACCATGAACATACTTTTATGTAGCAGTCAGTCACAAACATCCATTTAATAACCATATCATGTATATCACACCAAGGCTACATATAAATGTTTCTCATGTCAATTTATGTGACATGTAATTATATGGTATGACGGTTTATGTACATTGGGACACCAATACAGTGTTGTACATTTTCAAAGACTTCTCGAACACAATATACACACGCACACACACACAGTTGACTTTGTGAGATACAAACCTTTTTTTCGTTTGATGATCTCAGGATCAATCAATATGATGCCATCTGTTGTAAGGTAAGAAAAGCATTTAGATGATTATAAAAAAGAGCAAACAGATTAGTGCTATGAAGAGTACATATGAGTGTATGTAGAAGTGCATATAGAATGTGTTATTGCAGAGTACATATGAGTGTATGTAGAAGTGCATATAGAATGAGTTATTGGAGAGTACATATGAGTGTATGTAGAAGTGCATATATAATTTGTTATAGGAGAGTACATATGAGTGTATGTAGAAGTGCATATAGAATGTGTTATTGCAGAGTACATATGAGTGTATGTAGAAGTGCATATAGAATGTGTTATTGGAGAGTACATATGAGTGTATGTAGAAGTGCATATAGAATGTGTTATTGGAGAGTACATATGAGTGTATGTAGAAGTGCATATAGAATGTGTTATTGGAGAGTACATATGAGTGTATGTAGAAGTGCATATAGAATGAGTTATTGGAGAGTACATATGAGTGTATGTAGAAGTGCATATATAATTTGTTATAGGAGAGTACATATGAGTGTATGTAGAAGTGCATATAGAATGTGTTATTGCAGAGTACATATGAGTGTATGTAGAAGTGCATATAGAATGTGTTATTGGAGAGTACATATGAGTGTATGTAGAAGTGCATATAGAATGTGTTATTGGAGAGTACATATGAGTGTATGTAGAAGTGCATATAGAATGTGTTATTGGAGAGTACATATGAGTGTATGTAGAAGTGCATATAGAATGTGTTATAGGATTGAGTACAGAATGTGTTATGTACATATGTGTATGTAGAAGTGCTTATAGAATGTGTTATAGGAGAGTACATATGAGTGTATGTAGAAGTGCTTATAGAATGTGTTATTGGAGAGTACATATGAGTGTATGTAGAAGTGCATATAGAATGTGTTATTGGAGAGTACATATGAGTGTATGTAGAAGTGCATTAAAAAATGTGTTATTGGAGAGTACATATGAGTGTATGTAGACGTGCATATAGAATGTGTTATTGGAGAGTACATATGAGTGTATGTAGAAGTGCTTTTATAATGTGTTATTGGAGAGTACATATGAGTGTATGTAGAAGTGCATATAGAATGTGTTATAGGAGAGTACATATGAGTGTATGTAGAAGTGCATATAGAATGTGTTATAGGAGAGTACATATGAGTGTATGTAGAAATGCATATAGAATGTGTAATAGGAGAGTACATATGAGTGTATGTAGAAGTGCATATAGAATGTGTTATTGGAGAGTACATATGAGTGTATGTAGAAGTGCATATAGAATGTGTTATTGGAGAGTACATATGAGTGTATGTAGAAGTGCATATAGAATGTGTTATTGGAGAGTACATATGAGTGTATGTAGAAGTGCATATAAAATGTGTTATTGGAGAGTACATATGAGTGTATATAGAAGTGCATATAGAATGTGTTATTGGAGAGTACATATGAGTGTATGTAGAAGTGCTTATAGAATGTGTTATTGGAGACTACATATGAGTGTATGTAGAAGTGCATATAGAATGTGTTATAGGAGAGTACATATGAGTGTATGTAGAAGTGCATATAGAATGTGTTATTGCAGAGTACATATGAGTGTATGTAGAAGTGCATATAGAATGTGTTATTGGAGAGTACATATGAGTGTATGTAGAAGTGCATATAGAATGTGTTATAGGAGAGTACATATGAGTGTATGTAGAAGTGCATATAGAGTGTGTTATAGGAGAGTACATATGAGTGTATGTAGAAGTGCATATAGATTGTGTTATAGGAGAGTACATATGAGTGTATGTAGAAGTGCATATAGAATGTGTTATTGGAGAGTACATATGAGTGTATGTAGAAGTGCATATAGAATGTGTTATTGGAGAGTACATATGAGTGTATGTAGAAGTGCATATAGAATGTGTTATTGGAGAGTACATATGAGTGTATGTAGAAGTGCATATAGAATGTGTTATAGGAGAGTACATATGATTGTATGTAGAAGTGCATATAAAATGTGTTATTGGAGAGTACATATGAGTGTATGTAGAAGTGCATATAGAATGTGTTATTGGAGACTACATATGAGTGTATGTAGAAGTGCATATAGAATGTGTTATAGGAGAGTACATATGAGTGTATGTAGAAGTGCATATAGAATGTGTTATTGGAGAGTACATATGAGTGTATGTAGAAGTGCATATAAAATGTGTTATTGGAGTACATATGAGTGTATGTAGAAGTGCATATAGAATGTGTTATTGGAGAGTACATATGAGTGTATGTAGAAGTGCATATAGAATGTGTTATTGGAGAGTACATATGAGTGTATGTAGAAGTGCATATAGAATGTGTTATTGGAGAGTACATATGAGTGTATGTAGAAGTGCTTATAGAATGTGTTATTGGAGAGTACATATGAGTGTATGTAGAAGTGCATATAGAGTGTGTTATAGGAGAGTACATATGAGTGTATGTAGAAGTGCATATAGATTGTGTTATTGGAGAGTACATATGAGTGTATGTAGAAGTGCATATAGAATGTGTTATTGGAGAGTACATATGAGTGTATGTAGAAGTGCATATAGAAGATTGATTGGAAGACTTTATGGTATTTATAGTATACAAAATAAGTGATGTCTTACGTGCATTAGATAAAACAGATAAATCAGAGGTTTGTGGAGATTAAGAACAAAATCCTCAGTGGGTGATTTGTCTGCCGTTGACACAGTCAAACACTATGACTGACATTATTGAGAGTGAATATTGCTACGGCTCTCATCTAAATTGAAAATGTGAATCAGGTAAACAATTTGACCGATGAGTTTCAATCAATAGGATATTACACCTGAAACTCAAAGTGTGCAGTATGTGTACAGGACACTTTACAGGTAATTGTGTTGTTGAATGTGCGATGCATTGCATTGTTTGAGGATTGATTCACACAGACAGGTTGTTTAAAATAATCTTACCCACTGGGTCCACATAGTCCACATGATCAACAAAGTCCCTCTTTGCCATGTACACTCCAACCTGACAGTACAAAACACACAGTCACACACCGGTGTCTGATGTGTTCGCTTGGTACCAAATACGTACTTTAAATCAACATGTATATTAGGCATTCGCCCAGGAGAAAACTCCTACATTTATATAGTGTGTTTGAGAACTGTTTGAGTCAATACGGAAACTAATAAAACTTTCGCTAACCTTAACCGTAACCCCAACCCTAACCTGAGTACTTTACCCTAAACTTTCTCATCCATTGCGGAGGCCACGCTAATCTTTTCATCCATTGCAGAGGCCATGCTAATCTCCTCATCTGTTATAAAGGGCCAGGCTAATCGCCTCATCTGTGACAAAGGGCCATGCTAATCTCATTGTTCACTTCACCTATATAGACATTAGCTTTCACTTTATCCACTGTGAAGTTGAAGCCTGGACAGATATGGTATACTGACGTAAGACCTGTGTGGCACAGACACACCTCAGGTGAGCAATGCCAAAAATGTAACCAACACAGCTGTAACAGCCCGTAATGTGCCAAGCTCTTCCCTTGCCATTTTGTGATGCTGACAACAACACAGACATGAAAACGCTGATTGAATAGTATTTTCTGTTTCCCATGTCAAGCGGGTATATAATTACATTAATGAGTGAAGTGGTTGGTACATAACGTAGATGATCTTTGTCTAAAACGGTCAATAAAAAAAAGTTAATTGTGTGACATATTAAGAATAGAGATTATAGATAGTCTGTCAGATTAACATTGCATTATGACGCTGTAATAATGATAATGTGGGCACACACAGACACATACAGACACATACAGACACAAGACAGACACAAGACACACACAGACACAAGACACAGACACATACAGACACATACAGACACAAGACACAGACAGACACATACAGACACAAGACACAGACACATACAGACACATACAGACACAAGACACAGACAGACACATACAGACACAGACACACACAGACACACACAGACACACACAGACACATACAGACACAAGACACAGACAGACACAAGACACACACAGACACACACAGACACATACAGACACAAGACACACACAGACACACACAGACACACACAGACACATACAGACACAAGATACAGACAGACACATACAGACACACATACAGCACTTGAGACTTCTTTTCGTGGTACTCTACTTGTACTGTCCAATGACAATAAAGTTTAATATAATCTAAACTCTTTCAGAGAGACATACAAAAAGTCAGTCACACACACACACACACAGACTTACCGACTTGTCTTTGGACATCTTCTTAAAAACGACCTTGGAACTCATGATGGAAAACAGAAATATCTGTGCGTCTAAGATATCTGTGTTACAGGGAGGGTTAGGAAAAGTAAGAGAGAGAATCTGTCACACAAAGGTTGTACGCAAAAGACATCCTAAAGGCTTTTGTTTGTGCGAATGTCATTTATTCAGTTGGGTACATCAGGACTGTCTTGTAACCCCAACATCGTATTGTACATACAGAAGGTGGCACCTCACTGTAACAAATCACCCGCTCCTCACAGAACAACCTGCTGTAAAATACTCCCCCAACCCCAAATAAACATAGGCTAAATATCTTAAATATCTTATATCTTAAATCCCAACAGCATATGTCCACTCAGCCCAACCACACAGATTGATATTGTTCTCTGTCTTCACCACCATTTCTCACTCAAAGCAAATGCACACAAACATACAAACACACACACACAACACACACACACACTGACCTGAATCCCTGTAGCAGGAGACAGGGAGATGTGGAGGGGTTTCTATTTGTACCCGATGTCCACCAATGTATTCCCTGTCCAATCAGATGAGTCGGATGGGCAGACTCCACCTCATCTGCATAATGCACACACACACACACACACACTCTACCTGGGCCTGCTGCTTGTGGAAAAGTTGAGCGGATTGATTCCCCATTGCTCAGCATAGGGTGGGATTATAGAGGCAGGGAGAGTGTGTGTTTTAATGTGTGTGTGCGTTGTGTGTGTGTGTGTGAAAGAGAGAGACTTACACACAGACAATGGGAGGTCCCTCGGACACAAGGACACACACTCAGGTATTAGCCAAGGGTCACATGTCGGTGGCGGGGGGGGCTCCATCTCTCTTCTCATTCTGTAGAAGTCTCTATCTTTATACTCTGTCATCTGTCAAGTCTTCAATACAGACACTTACTAGTATTTTTTTCTCAGGCTCAATGTGAGTGAGGTGTTGCTGTATTGTGTGTGTGTGTGTGTGTGTGTGTGTGTGTGTGTGTGTGTGTGTGTGTGTGTGTGTGTGTGTGTGTGTGTGTGTGTGTGTGTGTGTGCGCGCGTGTGTGTGTCTGTGTGTGTGTGTGTGTGTGTGTGTGTTTCCTAATAAAGAATAATTCTGTCCCATCCTACCCAGCATTCTTTTCTCCTGATTGCTTAATTGGCATTGCTTTGAACCCTAGGTCTTCATGACAGACAACAGTAGATGCTATATACAGTAGATATAAAAAGTATACAGACCCCACGTTTTGTGATGTGAAAAAATGAGACAACAAGCAACACCATAAACTAACAATTCATTGAGGCACCTTTTGATGTTATTAACGCACTCAGTCTTTAGCATGGCACATCTCGACGTGGCAATATTTGCCCACTCTTTTTTGCAAAAGCGCTCCAAAACCTGTCAGATTGCAAGGACATCTCCTGTGGACAGCCCTCTACAGATCACCCCACAGATGTTCAATTGAATTCAAGTCTGGACTCTGGCTGGGCCATTCCAAAACATTAAACTTCTTCTGGTGAATCCTTGATTTTGTGGATTTGGATGAGCGCTTTGGGTCGTTGTCGTGCTGAAAGGTGAACTTCCTCTTAATCTTTGACATTCTAACGGAGCCTGAAGGCTTTGTGCCAAAATTGCCTGGTATTTTGAACTGTTCATTATTCTCTCCACCCTGAGTAAGGCACCGTTTCCAGAGGAAGAAAAATAGCCCCAAAGCATGATGCTGCCACCATGCTTCACTGTGGGTATGGTGTTCTTTGTGCAGTATTGTTTTTGCGCCAGACATAGCTTTTGGAGATATGCCCAAAAAGTTCAACCTTGGTTTCATTAGACCATAACACATTTTCCCACATGCTTTTGGGAGACTTGATGTTTGTCTTTGCAATCTTCAGCCAGGCTTGAATGATTTTCTTCGTAAGAAAAGGCTTCTGTCTTGCCACCCTACCCCATAGCCCATAAATATGAAAAATATTGGAGATTGTAGTCACATGATGCACACAGGCAGTACATGCCAGAAATTCCTGCAGCTTCTTTAAGAAGAGTTTGAATGTGATTGGTTAATTCTGAACACAGCCACATCCCCATTTATAAGAGGGTGTGCACACTTATTCAACCAGGTTATTGTAAGGTTTTATTTTTTATCTTTCCCCCTCAAACATTTCAGTTTGTTTTTCAATTGTTCACATTATAGGTCACATTAAAGGTGGAAAAAGAGTTACCACATCACAAAACCTGGCATTTTAGGGGTGTGTAGACTTTTTATTCCTACTGTGGTTGTCGATGATGTAAGATGTAATCCCTTGTTCTCCCTGTCAGCAAACGAAGGGCTGAGGTCTCCAGGGAAGTCAAGGGGATTAGTGCCCCCAGCGGAAAATAATCATTGTTATTGCATTGGAGATTACATGCAAAGCTACCAAGTCCTGGACAGCTACGCACACCTAAACACACATACGGTACACACACCAACACGCATGTACACACACACACACACACATACGCAATGTTTAATTCATTTTAAGGATCAAGCTTTGGAGCAGGAAAATTCTGGGTCTAGCTAGTCTATAATATACTGCATGTTGTCATTATTGGAAGAGTTACATCAACATATCAAAGAACATATCTCTGCGTATGAAAGAAGTTAAATTTGAAACTAGTTTTGTAAATCAGCATGGACGTCTTTGTTTTGAATTATTAAATTGTTCCACAGTAAATAAAAATGTACCCTTAAGATTGTATTACATGCTTTTGGACCCAAACATATTTAGACATATTGTTGTTTAAAATTATGTTTTTACGATTTTATTCACAGTCCCGGGTGCACAAGGTCCTTTAGGAACCCTTGCATATTGAATAAGTTATTAAAAAGTATGTTTAAAAACAACACATTGGAAAAGACTGCTTGTTGTTTTTCATGTATTCCTTTGTGATAGCAATAAGTAATACAGGACTGTTGTACAGGAATTCTGTTTCCTGTCTGTTTTCTAGCATTTCAGGAAGATTCTGATGAGGGTACTTTTGGATTCCATTTTATACTTTTATAAATCTTTAAAATCTATTTAAGAACGTCCTATGATGTCACCATGTGCCTGCTCTAGACGTATAGGGCCCCATGCAAAATTGTATTTGGGGCCCTCTTTCCCCCTCAAGGTCTAGGGCTCACTAGACTGTATGCACAGTACATATCACATGTAAACTCTAATGTCAAATTATTGACTATCAGAGACATGTATTAGTATGTATTAGTGATGTTAGTACTATTATCACTGTTTATTACGTGGCTTCTTTTAACAGTACCAAACTTGTTTTAATTCTTAACAGTACCAAACTTGTTTTAATTCTTAACAGTACCAAACTTGTTTTAATTCTTAACAGTACCAAACTTGTTTTAATTCTTAACAGTACCAAACTTGTTTTCATTTTACTATATATTTTCATCTCATAAATATATGTTCAGTTTTGTTGTTGATTTCAATCAACATAATTTCGGGAATATTCCAGGTCTGTTTTTATAATCACAACTGTTAAAAAGTTACGAGTCACTTAATAATGTCCTTGTTTTCTATCGAAACGTACATGACATTTAGTTGAATAGAAAATATTATAGAAAATTTTACTGTAACTACAGTCGTTCACAAGGTTAGAAGGTTGGCTTTTTTCATTGAAATAATAATTGTGTCCATTGTGTGCAACTGAGATGCCTCTTCACTGTTGACGTTGAGACTTGTATTTTTCAGGTACAATTTGATGAAGCTGCCAGTTGAGGACCTGTGGGCCGTCTGTTTCTTAAACTAGAAAAACTAATGTATGTGTCTTGTGCATCGGGGCCTCCTACTCTCTTTCTATTCTGGCTATCGACATTTTGCGCTGTTCTGTGAAGGGAGTAGTACAAAGCAATCTTTAGTTTCTTGGCAATTTCTTATAATAATTTTTATTTCTCAGAATGAGAGAAAGTCTGACGAGTTTCAGAAAAAAGTTCTTTGTTTTTTTCTAATAAAAATGTATAAGATTATATTGATGATGAACTTTTATTAGAACACAAAAATTGCTGTTGAAGCACTGGACTAATGATTGCTGATTATGGGCCTGTAGACATTCCATTAAACTCTGCTATTTCAGCTACAATAGTAATTTACAACATGAGCAATGTTTACACTGTAATTCTGATCAATGTGGTGTAATTTTGATGGTCTAAGTCATTTCTATGTGACCCCAAACTCTTGAACTGCAGCGAGCACGTTTACATAATAAACAGTGTTTGAAATACAGGGTATAATATGTACCTTTATCATCTTAAACAAGGCATTTAAGTTTCACAAATGACAATAAACAACCGCAAAAATATCAAAACAATGTTTAATTAAGGAAAAACAAGTTCCAAAACAAACAGATTCCATCACCACTAGCTAATTACTTCAAATGATTACAAGTTTCTGCATCAACCTTAAACAACTTCAAAACATTGTAGCTAAAACATTGAAGGAGACAGAAAAAATAAAAAAGGGATAACAACAATAAAATATGTTCTACTACATGTGAGTGTCAATACAGTTGGTGGTTGGGTGCTCTAGGGGAGGGGGAGGTGGGGTTCAGGGACTGGACAAATTAAACGTAAGCTCTGCCCTCCGGTTCGGACTTGGTGCCAAGTGAGTACATTGGCTTAGAGTGGTTGGCTGGGTTGTACCCTCTGAAAGACATCAAAACAAGAACACAAGGTCAAAGAGACACAATAAATGAGAAGCAAGTGAGATTCTGTAGGGAAAAAGCAAGTGCTGTAGGTAGATTGTTATACTCATTTGCCAGAACAAATCCTTGTTTGTTTTAAACTTACTTGGCAATAACCGTCTTTCTGATTCTAATTCCAATGTGGCATGTACAAAATACAAATTTGACCAAAATATAAATGGAATTAACAATATTCCAGTGAGGCTTAAGGGAAAAAAATCAAAAGGCAGACAAATCAACACGAAAAACAAGGGATAGACGTAAGTGACAGAAAATGAGGACATATAGAGGGATAGTTATTTAAGTACATTTTCCTAGTTTTTCCCACTGGTTGTGATGAGTAAGAGGTCTGAATGATATACGTACGATTTAGGCTTGTCACTTTGCGCCCTCTTGCAGGCACAGGTGAGGAGAAGCCCACCCAGGATGGCCAGACTGGCTCCACCCCAACCCATAAACAGACCAGTTCCCAGCTCAAAACTGCACACGACCAACAAGTACAGACAATTAATCACATGCCTTGATATGTCCTTAAACAGTATTCATGTAGTTCTGTATTATTATGTGCTTCAAAATATTCTGTGACATCTGTGACTATTAACTTTTCATCTGTGTGATTATTGTGTTATGCTGCTGCAGATGAAAAGGCGTTGGTTGTTTTTTCCACTAACCTGGTACCACCAAACATTGGGTTGTTAAATTCCTGCACGATTCGAGCTGCGTACCAGGAACAACAGATCATAACACAAAGACCTGTCGGAGAGAATTAAATATGAGATGAAGACCGGTACAGAGGAAGTAGAGCGAGAAAATGTCGTGCTGTACTGAATTTGTGACAAAGAGAAAATGTATCCAAATGTAAAAGGAAGTCCACAAGGAAACAGGAAAAATATACAGAGATGTTCAGTGTGTGATGGGACAAACTGAGATTACTGAGATACAGCCGTTATCGAATGCTAACATATACAAGATGAGATTGCACAACTCGAAGAGCATTCCACAAATCTTGGGTTATAACAGAACTTCTCCAAGCATTTCTGAAAAACCCATTGGTTGCATAAAAAACAGTGCCACGTCTGGCAATGAAACTAAACTCACCCGCAAGAATAAATAGGACTCCACCAACAACGGTAATCTTGCCCTTGGTCTCCGATGTGGCTTTGCCGATCTTTATGCACTTCAGCCCCAGCAGAGATATGACCATAGAGGCCAGCCCCAGGAGCAGGGCGATGATCATTAGGGCACGGCTTGCCTGGATATGGCCTAGAAGAAGGGGAAGATATGATAGGACCACACATGTCTACAACACAGCTGTACAATTATGCCAAGAATCATCAACAATAACTTCGGAGCCTAAAATCGAAAAAAGGCAAACACAGGCCGAGTGTGTCCACGCTGTCGGTGGACAATATATTCCAAAGTTTATTATTTATAGAACTGGACCCATGTTTATTTTAGATTTTATTTTTCACATGTGACGTGGGCAGTGGGAAAATATACCCGGAAATTTCAGGAACTTCGTTAAGAGAACATATTGGTGGCCACTATATTGTTTTTTTAACATAAGTCTTTGCTCCAATATGTAGCTTGTTGTACATGTTTTACGGAACAATTTTTACTGTAGTATGTTTCCATGTATTTGCAGGCTACTTTTCTTCTTGACAGAACTAATTAGAAATTGGCCATGTTGTAGAAGTTTCATTTCATTTCCTTATTTTAAGAACACAAAATGGCTGCCAATAATCTGCGATGACACTATTACACATATCACTACTCTCGGGGGAAGCAAGATAATACAATTGAAACTGAAGAATAAAGCTCATTTCTGGCTAAAAAATGTAACATAAAGTATTTAGAAATAGGTAATATCCTTTAAAATTAACATTCTTAATTACAAAGTCTTCATTTTACAAGCACATTTTGGCGGAAAGTGGAGGGTCCAAATTCCACTCAATGATTCTTCATGTTAGTCTTTGTGTTTCTTAAGATCATTAAAAAGCCCACAGATGACAATCCGAAAACATATTGTTGTAATGGATTTAAGTGATAAGTCACATAGAATAATTTATTTTCACAGATTAAGGTGTGGCCTAACTATGAACCACCAAAATCACCAGATTTTTTACAATGGCTCCCGGTAATGTTTTTTCAATGAAAACAAAATTAAATTTCTCCAGGAAAATAAAAATCTGTGTTCGTCAGTGGAACAATTTCGATTTGTTCTGTGTGTATGACTCAGTTTGAAAATGTTGCCTAACTGGCAGTGACGATTAGAGTAGTTACGGTTTCTTACCAGGTAGGTCCAGCAGGCTTTGGAAGTCACGGCACTCAGCCACACCAGTGCTGCTTTTGGCGCAGGAGTGCCACAGGTTCTCATACTGACGGATGTTGATGACGACGCTCCCGGAGACTGAGGATATCTTCCAGTAGTCGTTACCAAGTGATGCCCCAGTGATCAACCAGCTAGCAACTCCTAATAAAAACCCGGTTGTCTCCAAAGCAGTCGACATTGTCGAATTGTTACGCGACCACACAAGACGGAATGGATTTCCAAAACACAAGAAATACTGAACCACTCTGAAGACGCAAAACTCTCCCAGAGATGTAATGAAGCAAAATACTACACTTCACTGAAGAATGAGTATGTCCCTAAAAAAGAAACCCCCAAACCTACCGTTGAAAAATAACTATCCCAAACGTTGCCAAGTGGACTGGAAGTAAAGGTGTGTGGGGTTGATATGAGCAGTCTTTCTATGTGTCTGTTGAGCCTTGCGTTTCACAGGATCCTGAATCTAACAAGAGAACTTTACACCCTACTGGGGCTATAAAGTGAGCCCGCACCCATATAGGTTCTGTCTACCACCTCCCCCACACATCTCTCCACCCAACTGATAATGATGACGGTGATAATGATGGAAGACCTTAGTAGCCGCACCCAAACCAGGCCATCCATGCTCACACCTCCTGGCCTCACCTGTTGCTCCCATCTGCTCACACCTCCTGGCCTCACCTGTTGCTCCCATCTGCTCACACCTCCTGCTCCCATCTCCTGGCCTCACCTGTTGCATCTGCTCCCACCTGCTCACACCTCCAGCTCCCACCTGTTGCTCCCATCTGCTCCCATCTGCTCACACCTCCTGCTCACACCTCCTGGCCTCACCTGTTGCTCCCATCTGCTCACACCTCCTGCTCACACCTCCTGGCCTCACCTGTTGCATCTGCTCCCACCTGCTCACACCTCCAGCTCCCACCTGCTCCCACCTGCTCACACCTCCTGCTCCCACCTGCTCCCAACTCCTGCTCCCACCTGCTCACACCTCCTGCTCCCACCTGCTCCCAACTCCTGCTCCCACCTGCTCACACCTCCTGCTCCCACCTGCTCCCACCTGCTCACACCTCCTGCTCCCAACTCCTGCTCCCACCTGCTCCCACCTGCTCACACCTCCTGCTCCCACCTGCTCCCACCTCCTGGCCTCACCTGTTGCTCCCACCTGCTCCCACCTGCTCACACCTCCTGCTCCCACCTGCTCACACCTCCTGCTCCCACCTCCCTGGCTTGGCCCCTTTGTTTGAGACTTTTGTGTTGTTGTTTATAATGATGACAATTACAACAACAGCAGCAATGGCTAAATAATGTTGTGTATATCCTGTTGTAAACGGCAGAATTGACCTAGCCCACCTAATCACCGTAGGCTTGTTCGTAACTGATACAAACACACACGCCACAAGAATGACACGTTTGACTGTATAAGTTAATCTGCTAGAAGATGGGACTCAACATTGGTCACAGAACAAATAGTCATAAATTTCAATAGAAACTGAACTATATTTCCTTAATTGTATGACTATAAGTAGTTCCCTCCAGTTGCTAAGCAACATAAGTGTTTTTTGAAACTGTTAACGATTCCAAATTATACAACTGTCCACTGAATTTGTGTTGTTTAACTGTAACATTGTCATAGACATGTTCAATTGATTCTGCTGCTTTAAATATTGTCCGTCAGTATCAGTTTTCCCTCTTTTATCTCCCAAAATATATATCTGAAACTGTATAGAAAAACACCCACCTTTACCATAATGTACACAAATTGGGAAGTTGGATTAGTTAACAATTGAATTTATGACATTTTGTTGTCATCTGCTATATAATTTACGCCTTCCTCCGTCAAGCTCCAGTTTGATGAATCATTGAGCGTGTAACAGTGAACCCATATAAGGTTAGAAGGATATTTGCCTTCCTCAGGACGGTCAGATACAATGAGATCATTATGGTTCTTCGTGTTTAGGGTCCGGTGTTTAGGGTTTTGTCATTTCACATCAACCAGAACCCCTCGCCCCACTTATGGGTTCTGTCCTGACCCGTCCGTCAAAGGGGTCCTGTTCTATGGAAGTGCGCTATGTTAGAATAGGGTGAAATTTGAGAAGGGGCCCAAGTCCCCTAACTAGTTTCAGGGTAAAATAATTTAGACGATAGACAGTGTGGTTGCGTGTTTGAGGGCTGAGTTTTTATGACTGTATAGCTTTATGGCTCTAGTTAATGGTTGATGATCATCAAGGTACAAAGTCTTTTATGTCTACACTGTTGTTCCTCTCGTTCTCTCTCTCTCTCTCTCTCTCTCTCTATCCCCCTTTCTGTTTCTCTTTAAAATTTGAATCCTAGTTATACAATCACAACCGAGTGCAATGACAACCCATGGATTTCCACAGTGGGACCTGTCAATACGGGACAGTGTCCCATTTATGATTGGAAACTATTTAAACAAAACATTCATATGATATTGGTTTAATTCTAGATAAAAATATACCAAACGATTGTGATCATTGTGTACAATTTACAGTTTGGATCAGAATCAGGTTTATTCGCAGAGTCTGTTGACACATACAAAGAATTTGTTCTGACCCCTAGCTGCAGCATTTATATCACACATTTTAAAACATATAAAAACAGTGCAAACTGATCAAAACACTTGCCACGAACGGTCTTACAAGAGAGGCCATGCATAGCTGGCATATGTAATGTTATATATATGTTATACAGTGGACATGAAAAGTATACACAGCCCTAAAATGCCAGGTTTCTGTGATAAATCATGTAAGATCATTTTCCACCTTTAATCTAAACTTTAACGTGAACAATTCAACATCTGAAATCTTTGAGGGGGAAAAATAATATGTATACTGTATGTCATATTCACTGTTGTTTATTATTATTTTTTTTTCTGTTAATCTTAACTCGGCCCGCAGGACTGGATATTGGGTCGGCTTTCATTGGGAGGGTTAATAAAAACATGCGCTAAATTACTTACCGGTACATGTAATGTAATTTTAGGATTTAAATTCAAGCGTTTACAACACTGTAAAAAGGACGACTTTGGAATATTAAATCAGATCTCTGCCGCCGTTAGCCAATAGATAGCACCGAAGAGCATACAATGAAATACTGTTGGTCAGACCTGCCCAACCCTGGAGTTTCTGGAGAACTACCCGGTGATCTACTAGCTGATCACTTCAACACAAATCTCACACACCCGATACTAGTAATTATGTGCATGTACAGCTATATAAGGTTAGTCATAACTAGGGTTGTAGAAACCCCAGAGGACAGTATAGATCTCCAGGAACAGGCAAAACACCCTGGTGTAGAGTAACTTAAAAAAATATTATTTAAAAGCTGATCCATTGAAAGAATTTGGCAACGAAGCAAATTGCTTGAGTGGCATCAAAGCAATGTACGTCATATTATTTTTCTGATTTAATGTAAGGCCTATTTGTTGATTTTGTTTATTTAGGTGCTGAAGAGACATACACAGATACAGAAGGAATACTGATATAACCCGTTAAACAGACGGTTACTCTCAGATCTCAGCCACGTCATTCCAGACATTCTTACAGTAGTACATTATGTCTCACGCTTTCACCCACACAACCACACGCAAACCCACACCCACACACACACACCCACACACACACACACACACACAAACATACAGACACAAAAACAACCAAATACAAGTCCTGAAAAAGTAGGTTAGCAAGTCAGATGATTCACATCAACCAAATGCTGGGCCACACTTATAAGGTGTTGAGGTTCCACCCTGCGCCCAACCACCTGTTCCAACCAATGTCACCATATATCTAACATTCAACCACAGAGCCCTGTTCAAAAGCAGGCTGTCAAGCTCCCACATATTCCTCCCTTTAACTTGTTGGACACATCGTGCTATTGTAATACTTACTAAAGCATTTGATTAGGGGTTCTGGTATTAACTGACATTAAGTAAATGGAGAGTGGATAGCTGGGTCTCACTGCCCCCTGTTGATAAGTGCTGGAACCGCGTCCTGCATCGAAAACAGTAGTTGAGTTGCAATGCAGTTATTATGTTGTACAGATCAAAACCAGTCTGACAGGCTTAACTTATTTCGCGCATACTTCCCTTCGCTCTTCCATCTCTCTGATTGTCTGTTTCTCTCTCTCATACACTCACACACCACACACTCCCACACACACTACACACTCCCACACACACACACACACACACACACACTTCTATAAACAGCCGTATCTACACCTCTAATACACACATAAACACAAAACGTATCACAACTTGTCATTGGTTGGTCCTTTACATAATTGCAACACCCCTTTACGTTAGAGCCCATATAAGCCGTGTACAGGAGCCCTGGGAGACGGGAGACACAGGAGGACACCTGGGAGACGGGAGACACAGGAGGACACCTGGGAGACGGGAGACACAGGAGGACACCTGGGAGACGGCGAAACAGTATGGCAGAGGAAGCGGCATGAGGACTGGGAAGAGATGGAGCGTCACAGTAATACCACAGTGGTCATGTTAGGGTCGCAGCAAGCAGACCGATGAACGAGTCCGTACGGTCAAATCAGTGGATAGTGCTGCCACTCTTCTCCACGCAGACGGGCTATGAGATTGAGAAGGGGCTTTTTCCACAGCATGTTCCTGCTGGTCCTCAACACCATTACAAACTGTAAGTAGTTCAGCCACACACACTGATCCACCACACCATTACAAACTGTCAGTAGTTCAGCCACACACACTGATCCTCAACACCAACACAAACTATCAGTAGTTCAGCCACACACACTGATCCTCCACACCAACACAAACTGTCAGTAGTTCAGCCACACACACACATCCACCACAACATTACAAACTGTCAGTAGTTCAGCCACATACACTGATCCTCAACACCAACACAAACTGTCAGTAGTTCAGCCACACACACTGATCCTCAACACCAACACAAACTGTCAGTAGTTCAGCCACACACACTGATCCACCACACCATTACAAACTGTCAGTAGTTCAGCCACACACACTGATCCACCACACCATTACAAACTGTATGTAGTTCAGCCACACACACACATCCACCACACCATTACAAACTGTCAGTAGTTCAGCCACACACACACATCCACCACACCATTACAAACTGTCAGTCGTTCAGCCACACACACACATCCACCACACCATTACAAACTGTCAGTAGTTCAGCCACACACACACATCCACCACACCATTACAAACTGTCAGTAGTTCAGCCACACACACTGATCCACCACACCATTACAAACTGTCAGTAGTTCAGCCACACACACTGATCCTCCACACCAACACAAACTGTCAGTAGTTCAGCCACACACACACATCCACCACAACATTACAAACTGTCAGTAGTTCAGCCACACACACTGATCCACCACACCATTACAAACTGTAAGTAGTTCAGCCACACACACACATCCACCACACCATTACAAACTGTCAGTAGTTCAGCCACACACACTGATCCACCACACCATTACAAACTGTATGTAGTTCAGCCACACACACTGCCCTGCTTCCCAATAGGATATAAATATTTTTCAATAAAGGGTCTGATTTGATTCACCCACCAATGGTTCCAGTCTGGTCTGGTCCTGATAGCATTGTTAGGGCAAATCTGATTCTCAACAATTAATTCGAATTTCCATATTTTCTGTAAGATTCTGTTCTGTTTGAACTTGAATCAGTGGCATTGCAAAAGCTGCACATGCAGATAAGGGAGGTATGCGTAATGCGGTGCTTATGATTTAATACAGATAATGGTGTTAATATTATGCTGATAGAGTTGTGTCGTGCTTATGATTTAATAACGATAATGGTGTTAATATTATGCTGATGGAGGTGTGTCGTGCTTATGATTTAATACTAATAATATAATGGTGTTAATATTATGCTAATAGAGTTGTGTCGTGCTTATGATTTAATAACGATAATGGTGTTAATATTATGCTAATAGAGTTGTGTCGTGCTTATGATTTAATACAGATAATGGTGTTAATATTATGCTGATAGAGTTGTGTCGTGCTTATGATTTAATACTAATAATATAATGGTGTTAATATTATGCTAATAGA
Organism: Dallia pectoralis; assembly: GCA_029465975.1. NCBI lineage: Eukaryota > Metazoa > Chordata > Actinopteri > Esociformes > Umbridae > Dallia > Dallia pectoralis. Next base: position 8,037,553 of record CM055732.1, on the reverse strand, counting down.
GTTGTGTCGTGCTTATGATTTAATAACGATAATGGTGTTAATATTATGCTGATGGAGGTGTGTCGTGCTTATGATTTAATACTAATAATATAATGGTGTTAATATTATGCTAATAGAGTTGTGTCGTGCTTATGATTTAATAACGATAATGGTGTTAATATTATGCTGATGGAGGTGTGTCGTGCTTATGATTTAATAACGATAATGGTGTTAATATTATGCTGATAGAGGTGTGTCGTGCTTATGATTTAATACAGATAATGGTGTTAATATTATGCTGATAGAGGTGTGTCGTGCTTATGATTTTATACTAATAATATAATGGTGTTAATATTATGCTAATAGAGTTGTGTCGTGCTTATGATTTAATACTAATAATATAATGGTGTTAATATTATGCTAATAGAGTTGTGTCGTGCTTATGATTTAATAACGATAATGGTGTTAATATTATGCTGATAGAGGTGTGTCGTGCTTATGATTTAATAACGATAATGGTGTTAATATTATGCTGATGGAGGTGTGTCGTGCTTATGATTTAATAACGATAATGGTGTTAATATTATGCTGATAGAGGTGTGTCGTGCTTATGATTTAATACTAATAATATAATGGTGTTAATATTATGCTAATAGAGTTGTGTCGTGCTAAGCCGACAACATTGACAGTGGATAAACAGTAAGTGTCATATTGAAAGGCGGGTGTTGAATGACAAGTATATCAACAATATTCCGGTATTGATATTGTTTTGTCTATTTTACGTTGAACTGGTCAATTGACAAAGAAATTTACATTTACGACCGAATGAAACATCTTCACTTCCTCCACATTGTGGAGAATTTATAATTGATTTAATTCAAAAGTTTTTCAAAAAACACTTTTGATTGAAAATGGTAAAAGAAAAGATCTTATGTAAATATATATTTAGACATATTTCGTCATGACTTAGATGCCCTCAGATGCATCCAGCGTTTTTATCATCCTAGAGACTTCTAGAACTTGATTGATCCACCTATGGCAAATTCAAGTGATTGAACATGATTAAGAATGGCACACACCGGTCAATAAAAGGTCCCACACTTCACAATACAGAAACTCTCCGTAGACCGTGAGGAATCAATCTGGGGAAGATAATAAAAAATGTACAAATAATTGAAAGTTCCTAGGAGCGCAGTGGACATTACCACTGCAATATGGAGGTAGTTTGGAACCAACCAGGCTCTTGGTGAATAGGACCATTAGCTCAACTATGTATCTGTCAAATATAAAGAGCATGTATTTGTAAAAGATCCTTCAGTCTGATGAGACCAAAGTCAAACTTTTAATTGCAAACTGTGTGCACAACATTAATAACATAGTCAGAATGCAACTGAGTTCAATGGAAGAAGAGAGCAAGATTAAAGTTGGAAGGAGAACATACAATAGACAATACAAATACTGGCAAAAGAAGAAAGTACGGTGTGTTTTGTGTGTGTGTGTTTTTGTGTTTGCACGCATGGGAGAAGGAGGATATGCACCTGTTTTGCCCGAGGCATAACTGCTTTGAAATGTTTTTAGAATGATATGAACGTTTCCTTCTGAGCCAAGAAAGTTTCTCATTTTTTGTAAAAAATTTGCAGTGAACTAAAAGTGAGTTTTGTTATTCACATTTTACAGATTTAATTTGTAAATTATTATCATATACCCTTATAAAGATTTGCCAACAAAATGTTATATTTTCAGTTTCGTTGGGAATGAAACCAATTAACAACACTGTTGTTTAAATACAACCTTGGTGTGTCATAGTACTGTCTGGCTGTATCTTCCACCCTAACAGGCCTAACCTGTAAAAATAAACCTAAAAGAAACCTAAACTTAAAAGAAATGCACAGTATATTATTACATATACATATATATATATATATATATATATATATATATATATACACTTCCGTTCAAAAGTTTCAGAAAATCCTTGATTTCTAAAGCAAAATAATTGCACCATTTAAATAACATAAAATTGGTCAAAATACAGTGCAGACATTGTTTATGTAAATGACTATTGTAGCTCAAACCTGCTGATTTTTATGGAATATCCAGAAACAAAGTACTTTTTTCTGAGAAATTTAGGCTATACCATGCCTAAATTGCAGAGCAACTGAAGGTCTCTAACAACGCTGTGTATTAATCCCATCACAGAACTTCACAATCTGGCTCTTACCAGAATAAAAAGAGGAGTGGGAGGCCCCAGTGCACATCTGAGCAAGAGCGCAAATACATTAGAGTTCAAGAAACAGCCGATTCACAGGCCCACAACCAGGCAGCTTCGTTAAATAGTAGTTGCAAAACAATAATCTCAAAGTCAACAGACAAGAGGTGACTTCGGCAAACAGGCCTGCAGAGATGCAAAGAAAAATCACATCTCAGACTTGCCAATAAAAAGATCACAGACACTGGACAGAGGAAGATTGGAAAAAAAGTGTTACGGACAGATGGATCTAAGTTTGATGTGTACGGGTCACAAAGAACATTTGTGATGCGCAGATTAAATGAAAAGATGCTGGAGGAATGCTTGACGCCATGTGGCAATGGGATGATCTGGGGATGCTTTGGTGTTGTTATTGTGGACATTTGTACAGCGTTAAAGGGATCTTAAGAAGCATCACTCCATACTGAAATGTCATGTCACACCCTCTAGATGGCGCTTGGTTTGTGCCAATATACTTATATCACAAGACAATGAACTAAAGTTCATCTTTAAATTATACAAATACATAGAAACCCTTGATCCTGTATTCCTAAAAGAAAATAGCTTTAGAAACATGTTAAGCACGTGTTGCATTTTGTTCAAAACAGCATTTCCTGTTTGATATACTGCATCCTACTCTCCTGTATCATTTTTCAAACTGAAATGTGAAATAAATTGTACAACACATATCCTGACTGAAAAATAACTTGTAGGTTTTAGCTGAAAACATTTTCTTCTTGTTTATAGTCGAGGCTTCGGTCACTGTTGTGTGCATGTCTGCGTTTTAACCACCTATGTTGTTTAAATGTGCGTTGCTTTATTGGTTAATATCAGATGCCTGGCAGCTGCCCTCACCACTGGGAGTTTCCATGGAGTCCATAAACATGAGACACTTTCTTAAATGGCGCCGTCACCAGTCTCCTTGTAGGACTCCTGTCTACTCTGTGCAGGTCCAGGGGTGAGTTAATAACTTCTGAACCATAATTAAGTACTGATATACCACCACTGTGACTGTTATTGTGGTGCTACTGGCAGCCCTGGCATAACAGATTCTATCTTTACCCATAAAATAGGCACAGTCTTTTGTCGGACTGTTTGTGTTGTGTGTTTTGCTGTTTGTGTTTTTGTGTTTGTTTACGTTTTTAAAGTGTGTGTTTTAAATGCAGCAGCGAGGGGTCAGAACCAAATCCTTGTGTGTGACTTGGCGAATAAACCTGATGCTAATGTGGACTTTCTCTTTACATCTTGAGGAAAATGTTGTGGCAGAATCAATGCAGGTGGTTAATGGATTGGTAATAAGCATCATAATATCATTCACAATAAAAACAAGATAGTTATTTATAATAGTGTATAATAGTGTATAATAGTGTATAATAGTGTATGATAGTGTATGATAGTGTATGATATCGTATGGTAGTGAATTATAGTGTATAATAGTGTATGATAGTGTTTAATAGTGTATGATACTGTATGATAGTATATGATAGTGAATTTTAGTGTATGATAGTGTATGATAGTGTATGATATCGTATGATAGTGTATGATACTGTATGATATCGTATGATATGTATGATACTGTATGATAGTGTATGATAGTGTATGATATCGTATGATAGTGTATGATACTGTATGATATCGTATGATATGTATGATACTGTATGATAGTGTATGATAGTGTATGATATCGTATGATAGTGTATGATAGTGTATGATATCGTATGATAGTGAATGATAGTGTATGATATCGTATGATAGTGTATGATAGTGTATGATATCGTATGATAGTGAATGATAGTGTATGATATCGTATGATAGTGTATGATAGTGTATGATAGTGTATGATACTGTATGACATTGTATGATAGTGTATGATAATGTATGATAGTGTATGATACTGTATGATATTGTATGATATTGTATGATAGTGTATGATACTGTATGATATTGTATGACATTGTTCATTAACTGTAATTCCTTGTAATACTAGTAGGTGTTAGATTTAAAATTTAGATTTTGTAGATATATCAAACAGTGTATTGAATATTTTACACTCAGTTCACACTCTGTTTTCTGAATTATGGACTGTACCATGTACTGATTCTACTGATTTGAACAAATAATTGTAAACATTTAAATTCAAGAAAGTTCACAAATGAAGAGTTAATTTCAGATAGTCTACACCACATTTTGTGATCACCATATTAGAGGACTTTGTTGTTCCTTGTTGGTTACAGGGAGGCATACTTGACAAGAGGCTTAGTGTAGCACAAGGATGTGAACATCTGGAATGTTAATATCACAGAACATAAATAGTAGGACAATAACCGTTGTCTCTGTTTAGCATTTTTGATTATGCGTTGGCTGACTCACACCCTTGTCTGTCCCGCAGGGAGTTTGAGCTGAGGTTTCTGAATGGCACCTGGGAGAATGTTCTTGGTTGTCAGCAGGTCAACCAGATCTCGTGCGACCTGACGGGTGACTTGGGTTCAGACTCCGACTACAACATTCGCGTGCGGGCGGAGTGTGGCAGCCGTGTATCGACATGGGCGGAGCTTGAGAGGCCTTTCAACAGGAAAGAGAGTGAGTTATTCCTGGACGTCCACTCTCGCCATTGCAACAGTCTGTCAATACATTAACTTTGACAATCCTCCATTGAATTCATCTTCGCAGCATTCATACCGTCCCTAGCTAAAGACAAGTGCATAGTAGCCAAACGCAATGCAAAAAAAGTTGCACAAGTGTTGAGCATCACTGAATTGAAATGCATGTGAATGGACACTCTCTGCAGCAAACTTGACCTTGCCTGATATGACCGTGACCGCCATCGGTGATGCTCTTCAAGTGATGTTCCAAAACCTTCCCCAGACCGTAGCCATGACCGTGACCATCTGGAAGGAAGGAGAGGAGTTCAAGGTGAGGTGATAGTGTGGCTGGAATAGTCAGATGTTCAATAAACTCGGTGCAAAGCAGCATTCAGGGAGCCCAGGATGACTAAATATAAAACATATACACTACTATTCGGCTTCAGTAGATTTGGAAACATGTCATCCAATAAACCTAGTCCTCTGCGGCAAACTACCCTCACCTTCTGTCCTTTTTGAGTTGTGTCCTCAGCAGTGTGTCTCTGCATTCTGTCTCCAGGCCTCCACACATGTCATCTCCAGGCAACAGAACCCACTGCTGGTCAGCCACCTGCAGGAGGGAGCGTACTGCATCACAGCCCAGGCCCACATGGATGTACACAACAAGAGCAGCAGCACAGACTCTCGGTGTGTCTCCATTACCGGTGGGTTGTGCTTATAATACACACCCATACACACACACACACCTGCATTGATAATACACACACACACTTGAACTTTTAATAGACACATGTAGACCTGTATGTTTCAGGCACACTGTGCAATATGGCACAGTTCAGCAATTGACTGGAGGCATACATAGCAACCAGTGGCTATAGTTGAGAATGGCACATCTGTTGGAGCCAACGTTACCATCATGACACATCTGTTGGAGCTAACGTTAGCATCACTAACGGTAGCATCATGACACATCTTTTGGAGATAACGTTAGCACCATGACACATCTGTTGGAGCTAACGTTAGCATCACTAACGGTAGCATCACGACACATCTGTTGGAGCTAACGTTAGCATCACTAACGGTAGCATCACGACACATCTTTTGGAGATAACGTTAGCACCATGACACATCTGTTGGAGCTAACGTTAGCATCACTAACGGTAGCATCATGACACATCTGTTGGAGCTAACGTTAGCATCACTAACGGTAGCATCACGACACATCTGTTGGAGATAACGTTAGCATCATGACACATCTGTTGGAGCTAACGTTAGCATCACTAACGGTAGCATCATGACACATCTGTTGGAGCTAACGTTAGCATCACTAACGGTAGCATCATGACACATCTGTTGGAGCTAACAGATGATACAACCCATCTAATCATAGACACAGAGTTAAACAACTACGGTCTCTGTGTTCACAGGTCCTGGAACCACATGGATAAAGCCCACTACCGTGACTGTTATCGTGTTGATATTGGCAGGCCTGGTACTGGTTTTGTCATGGTCACTAACCACCTGTAACCCAGAGTCGTGCCGCGTCTATTTGCGCAAAGAGCAACTCCCATCTGCACTTGTGAGTGTTGGTCCTACATTAACAATAGATTGTCTCTTTAAGTTTCTTCACTCTGTGCTATTGAGTCAAGTACATTGTATGAAAGTTGAGAGTAGACATTGGTGTTATAAAACTGGACTAGTATGCAGTTGTCATTTTATTGACTTGTCTAAGGCCTTTGATACAGGTGACTATGGTATGTTGAAGAAATTGTCATTAATATGCCTTAGTTCTGCTGCATGTTCTTGGTTTCATATCTTAGCAACCGAACGCAAACTAATCAAACTGTTCTTTTAACTATCTACATTAATGTTATTGGTCAATCTGTAAATAGTTGTACATTTCACCTCATTATTCTATATGCCTGCGGCCCAACGATCAATGCTGCTATGGCCAGTTTACAGTCTGGTTTTATTAATGGTCAGGTAGCAAATAAAAACTTGAGGCTTGTACTTAATACAACAAAAAACAATTACATGTTGTTTTTTAAATCTAGTCATTTGGATTGACCGCGACCTTTCATTTAAGAAACATACTAGTGAGCTTGTTAAAAAGCTTAGCTTTTCTTTAATGAACAGGAGACACATTGTTCAGTCAATTCTTTCATGCCTGTTCCAGACTATGAGGATACAATATAACAAAGTGCATCTACTACAACTCTGATGCTGCTGACGCTGTTTGCCATAGTGCCTTATGTATTATTACTTCAGACAGTTATGACACATCACTGTACTTTATACTAGAAATTTGGTTGAACCTCCTTAAAAGTGTGTTGATCCGTTCATTGTTTTATTTTTGTATACAAAGCACTACTCCACAAGCTTACGGTATATTCAACATCACTGTTGACACCTCGTGGGGTTTCAATACTAAATCCCAGAGTATTGCAGACACCTTTTGTGAATTCTTGGGTCGTTCGGCCTTCTCTTTCAAAACACATCTAGATTTTTATAATGATAATTGTCTTCGTTTTAATTGATTGTGACAATTGTTGTCAGAATGACTGTTAATTGTATGTATCTGTATTTAATGGTTATTGTGTTTGTGCGTTGATGTTCAAAGGGCATGCTTGAAAATGAGACCTCGGTCTCAATGTGTCTCTCTGGCAAAATAAAATTAAATTAAAAAATAATAAATGTTCTCTCTTTTTTCTCTAATTTCTCTTTTAGTGGTTTGATTGGCCAATCAAAAGACTCGAGCTGTATCCTGAAAAGGAGCTTTGCGAGCCGTTCCATTCCGTCCTCCTGATTTGCCCACCCACCTTTGAAATAGAGCAGACGGGATGAGAAAACGATTGACTGACAAGTTCAATAGAAGAGACATAACAGAATATATTCTGATATTTGAATCCCATTCCACATGGCTGGCTTGGGAGGATCACCTTACAGAAAAGCATTAAAGTTACCCTCCACTTGACAGTGGAGACAAGTGTTAACGTTGGCTGTAAGCTCACTGATAAACTCTGATCGCAGTCCAATGTCCACATTTTCGGGAACCTTTTAATGGCGGAAGCTGAGTAACTAAGGCCTGAAGCAGAGAGAAGCATGCTAACTGAGCAGACAGGAGAGCCATGACTCCTGGTAGTGACGGCTCAAGGATATGCACTGCACACTCCCACACACACTTATATCCAAGTTGTACGTGAGCGGTCAATAGCAAACAACACAATTCACTGATTAATGTATATAGCTTCAAGTGTCAGTCGTGGTGAACCGATTCACGGGTTAATAACCGGAGATGTTCTTGGAGTGGTTTTGTTCAGAACATAAGCTTTTTGTTCTGTTTAAAGTGTTATCCAGCAGACAGTCTAATTTGGAATGACTTATAATACACTCCGCTCACTGAAGCCGACTAGAGAAAGCCTACGCAATCACCACACACTCTAAATTAGGCCTGATCATTCTCATTACTGGTTGGCCGAAACACATCTGGCTTTCATCCTTCATTTTAAATCAGGGACTTACACCAGGTGAGTGCTATTACCTACCAGGAAAGACAGAAACCAAAGGTTTTTTGGTCCTCTGGGAATGACATTGGAGTAAACCCTAAATGCTTGGTTTGCTGAACAAAACAATTGGGTTGCTGGATTTAGGAAATATTTTTGTTTTTAAAACCGTAAGAAACTGCTGGTTATTGATGTGATCAAGTCAGATGATTGAACCACTCAGTAAGAGTGTGGCCTTCAGATGGTTCATAATCTGTTCCACTATATTGTGGTTACATATTTAGATTGGACACAGACACATCTGGTTAATCTGTTTCATTATATTGTGGTTACATATTTAGATTGGACACAGACACATCTGGTTAATCTGTTTCATTATATTGTGGTTACATATTTAGATTGGACACAGACACATCTGGTTAATTTGTTCCATTATATTGTGGTTACATATTTAGATTGGACACAGACACATCTGGATAATCTGTTTCATTATATTGTGGTTACATATTTAGATTGGACACAGACACATCTGGTTAATCTGTTTCATTATATTGTGGTTACATATTTAGATTGGACACAGACACATCTGGTTAATCTGTTCCATTATATTGTGGTTACATATTTAGATTGGACACAGAAACATCTGGTTGATTTGTTCCATTATATTGTGGTTACATATTTAGATTGGACACAGACACATCTGGTTAATCTGTTTCATTATATTGTGGTTACATATTTAGATTGGACACAGACACATTGCATTCTTTCGTTATTTAAAGAGGCTTACAGAAATGTTTGAGTTCATCTAAAGTATACGCATATCATGTTGGTATAGGCCTACATAAATATACATATCCCATCATAACTCAAAGTTCAGATGCATTAATAATACAAATAATTATTATATAATTAAATATAATTTATATTATATTAATAGTTACATTATAAAATTAAGTAAGGCACATTCATTACAAAACAGTTAAACTAGAAATATTAAACGTACTATTACGTATCAGTAAGTAATTTGTCTTTAAACATTGGAGAAATAAACTGTATGTAACACACTGTTTTGTGTTTTTCCCCAAAATATCAAAACAACCGTGTGAATGAAATAAAATAAATGTGGTAAAATGTTTTTAAATAAAAAAGGTTTGTCTAGATAAGTATGTGCTACCAAATGTATGGTGGTGGATTGTTGATTGTATGTGTATGAAACCTGTTCAATAATGAATCTTTCAGTAATAGAAAACCCCTAAGCACACATACAAATGTACAGAAACTGAAAGTTGACCACACAACTCAGTATTCAAACTTGAAAACGTGTTCAATTAAACAAACAGCATAAGAAATGTCATTCAACGGAAGCGAAAGAAATGTGTTTTAACCAGCGCCAGAATCAGCGCGTAAACCGATTTTTTTGCAATAAGTCAGTTGGTCTCGCGATAACGTTAACAGTTCATTGACGCAGTGACGTTCTCGCGTGAAGCCGTCAGCGCCATGGTCAGCGCAAACGCAACTTGGACGGTGGTTACTAGCTAACGTCAGGTTTAGCAAAAAATACCATCAATATTGCTAACCGTAAACGCTTCTCCTGCGTTTTGACACTTCACGAAACTGTCTAGCGAGCGAACTATATGAATGTGAGCGTAAACACGAGTGACTCATTGAAACCGATAGTTACTAGAGTTACCAAAGGCCCGTTCTATGAGTGGAGCCCCCTACAGGAGGAGCTGTGCTCCCATTGGGTTATTCCTGCTGCACTAGATATCACCATATCCCCCGACCTCTATACATAATGGGGCCAAAGATTAATCTCTCAGCACAACAACACAAGGCACACAATACGCTTGAGTGGCTTTATGATGACAGGACAGTTAGTGGCGTGCGAGCAGTGACATCATTACACTGTATTCAAAAGTATAATAACTAAATATAACATGTAATATAGTCAACCTGTTCAAGCGAAAACAAGGCAGTGGTGGGAGGCAACAACCTTTATTTCCTTCGGGAATGTAAAGTAACACAGTACATTCAAAGCTGCTTGAGGTACACAACAGTCATAGAATGGCATACCAAATGTTTCAGTTCACGATTTTCTTCTTAGACATCCTTTTAACACACACACACACACACAAGATGATGACAAAATAACTTACCACTTGGGGAGACTTCATTCTAAACCTGTATCAAACCTTTCTCAAAGTATTTCCCAGAATTACGATCTATAGACTACACAAACATTGTGTAGCTAGTGTTAAAGAAGGAAAAAGGCCACTAAATCACAATTTCTGTGAGTTTCTATCCATCCCCATTACTGGAAATCCTATCGATAGTGGAACTTACAAAAAAGACAAATCGTTATCCTTACGGACTACTTGCATGGGGTGGAAATATGTAAGTGTTCCTTGTCAAACACAGTACCTTGCAGCAGCACTGATTCTTTTTTTCAAATCAAGTATCATAAAACACCTTTACGGTACAACCGTCCTCTGTGAGGACAACTTAACAAACTCCAAACACTTGGTGTTTTTTCCTCCAACCATTATAACACTATGGGCACAATTCCAAAGGTTTACTTCAATTAACTGCCAATAAAAATGGTCTAATTGTTTTTGGGCAGTTACAAAATATTAGGCGCACTGTTACTCAGGTGGTTTAGGTCAGACTGAAGGCATATGGGAATAGGACCGTGTTCAAACCATGTGGTTCAATCAGAGAGATAACAGCAAATGAAACTGAGCACTTCTGCGAGAAATCAGTTAATTCAGAAATATAACAGTAGTGTATACAACGGAGCCATCTGGACTCCCTGTTCACCAAAACAGACCCATTGCATTCAACAAATAATAAACTGTGAGTAAACAGCCTATACATTTATATGAAGTCCACCATCTGTAGTACAGTATGCCTAATTCCTCTACCATTGTCTCATGTATGTTGCCATAACAGTTTAGTAAAAAATATATGAAAAAAATATTGGTCTTACACCACAAGTAAAATCAGGGTTTTTTCAAACATAATGCTGTATGTAGCTTCTATCCTTTAAATCTTGACCTTAAAACAGGAAAGACGACAGCTATGAATGACCAAAGTTTCAACAGATGTAAACTCATACATGTTTTTTGAAAATTTTTAACAGTTGACCTGACCAAATAAAATGTGCATTAATTTAAACATTTCTCTTTGACTTCTTGGAAAAGAGATTAGATGGAAGGATTAGGTGCTGTATCTGTATCTTGTGACATGGCCACACACACACACACACACACACACACACACACACACACACACACACACACACACACACACACACACACACACACACACACACACACACACACACACACACACACACACACACACACACACACACACACACACACACACACACACACACACACACACACACACACACACACACACACACACACACACACACACACACACACACACACACACACACACACACACACACACACACACACACACACACACACACACACACACACACACACACACACACACACACACACACACACACACACACACACACACACACACACACACACACACACACACACACACACACACACACACACACACACACACACACACACACACACACACACACACACACACACACACACACACACACACACACACACACACACCCACACACACACACACACACACACACACACACACACACACACACACACACACACACACACACACACACACACAGCGATTGGTCTTGTCAGCGAGAAGTATTACTCAACCCTGCTGTTCTTCCAAGGAGCCCTGTGCACGTGATCTTACCATCAAATGTAAGGCTACATCACATCACACCCTAATCATGTTAAATTAATCTATTCAGTCTCCCAGCATTAGGTTATGTTTGGGTTAAAACCCTAAAATACAGGGGTCCTTGGAGATCAGGCCTGAGGGCCGTCCGTTCAGAGGTCGATTTCCAGGTGGATTTTGTGTTCGAAGACGGCAATGAGCAGCATGATGCAGAACCCCAACAGGATGCCTGCGTTCTGGAGCAGGAAGAACCCGCAGTGGCTGAAGCCATGGTCCCCTGCATCGTTGTGGAGCATCTCTGGAACCTGGGAAAGGCAAAATAAACATTTGTGACGATGCATTGGCTTAAGAAAACAAGACCCGGCCTGCTTCCCTGTTCTCCACCAGCCTTTGTATGCGTCAATGTAGCCACAATAGGCCAGACTTGAGGAACTGTGGGCTGTCAGTGACACTCGCAAATGTGTGTGTGTGTGTGTGTGAGAGATAAGCCATATCCTTCTGAAGGCCACTTTTTCAGCAAGCTAAGCAGAAATAATTTTCCGTTTGCTTCGTTGGGCAGTTTTTTTCCATCCGGCTGCATCAGCATAACAGGTGGAGTTAACTGCGGCTGATTGAACTCAACAACCAGCAACACTCAAGTATGACAAACAACATAAAAAAAACACATCGGTTTACATCGCCACAAAGAATCTGAAGAGCCTCACCATGTCCACCAGGGCCACGTACATGAAGAGCCCGGCAGTGAGAGCGAAGATCCACATGCAGACGTTGTCGGCGTAGTGGCCAATGAGGATGCCGGTGACCATGCCGAGGTACGCCATCATGGCCGACAGCACGTTGTAGAGGATGGCCTGCCGCACCGTCATTCCGGCCTTCAGCAGCACCGCAAAGTCACCTTGTGGTGGCGGAGGGGAACATGGTTACAGACACGGCGACAGGAGACATTTAGAAGCAAACACCTGCCGTGCAGCGGTTTTCAAACAAGAGCATTTGAGATGGGGTTTGGGCAGCGTTTATTCTATGTTTATTCAGCAGTGGCTCCATTTCCCTGTTACATTGTTGGGAGTGGCTCTGAGAATTTATAATGCATGGAAACAACATTCTGTCAAGGTGATAATGTGAATCAGAGTAATTAACAAAATAAACCACACAGCTACAGAGTGGTTAACTATTCTATAGGCCAGCGCGTTGTAGAGCGTTTTGTTTCAGGCGTTTTCGCACTGCGATCACTTCGGCCACAAGGAGAAGTTCACAAACCCACATTTATGTTCATGTGATCTCAGGAAAAACCCATTAGTGAGAATACGTTTAATGGTTAATGTTCCAAAAAGCAAGGGGAATCCCTTAAAACATAAAGTGTGCACTTTTTTTAACACATAGCAGGCAGTGTTTGGTCTTACCCAGCTCATGGGGCAGTTCATGGCAGAATACAGCCACAGATGTACTGAGGCCACTGGACAGACCTTCAGTAAAAGCTGCACCTGTAAACGAAATAAAAACATTAAAGTAACTCTAAGATCCTTCATTGCGGTTCATTTTAGTGTTTTTTAAGTTAAAACTTTTCAAAGCGGCTATTGACAAAACAGCAGACACAAAACATTCAAGTCTATTCAACGTTTGGATACTGCCATGGTCACATTATCCGAATGAAGAAAAAGACGCCGAGATTAGGAATAGCACTACTCGAGATTTATTAGCGTAAATTGTCAGCGCCATAGCAGAACGGGTGCAGCAGCATGGAGGGCCAGGTAAGAGATAAACCCACCGATGGCCAGGCCGTCGCTGAAGTTGTGAAGCCCGTCGCCCATGATGACCATCCAGGCCAGCGTTGCCACGCCCGCCTCCTGGAAGTGCTGCTCGGAGTACGAGTGCGAGTGGCTGTGCGGGTGGTGGTTCTGAGAGTGGTGGTGGTGCAGGATGTGGTGGTATTCGTGGTGATGGTGGTGCAGGTTGTCCGCCTCGCCCACCGTGTCGTGGAAGTGCGAGTGGCACTTGTTCTCGCAGTCCCCCGCGGTGTAGGCTGCGGCGACCACCTCCAGGTCCGCCGCAGACGTGTAGCCGTCGGGCACGGCGGCGGGTGCCAACATCACCTCCTCCTCCTCGGCCACGCTCCCCCGGAGGTCACCAAATTCACCGCCACCGTTTGTCTCCACGTCTACAGAGGGGATTTGGCGCGGAGTTATGTTAAACACAAGTTGTTCGTGTCTCATCGTATTTTTATTGTACTAATTCTCCATCCTTTAACATTCAGAGGACAGAGAAGGTAAAGGAAAAAGGACGGCGTAGCGTGCTGGACAGAAAACGGGTCTGATTTCAACACCTCCAACACCAATGTGCTCTAAACTGTGATCGCTAGCCCACCACCCAGGGTGTTTAACCGTCAACAGACCTTTGATATCTTCTCGTTGCTTCTGATGCAAAGACACATGGCGAACGGCGTATGGGGGAATGTTTGCCGTTGGGCTAAATCTGGCACATGCATTACAGAAATGCTGATTAACGTGCAACGCTCCTGTCAATAAGACAGGGTATAAAATGAGTACACGTCAGTTGCAATCTTTAATTAGTGTCAGCAAAGCTAGAAATGGCAAACTGTTGATCTGTTTTTGGACACACTGAGCCAGTCACTGTTGTGAAGATGTCTGCAGGGGGGCTGGGTTTATTTAATTATTTTGAAAGTAATGAGTATCAGGACAAACAAGCAAAACGCAGAAAACAGGGCAATGTTAGAAACAAACTAAATAAAGTTTGTCATCAAAAATCATTTAAAACATCATCAAAACAATGTTTTTTCCATGGAGCGAATATAGCAAATTGAGGGAATGCTGCAGCCTGATGTCTCTGGGAATCATCTCCACATCTCAATGATCTCTTTAATATTTACCTTCAACTGGTTTTAGGTCATTCTCCTCCTGTGCCGATAGTTTCTCAGGATCCAACTTATCATCGCTCTGGTCAAATTTCTTCACCTTTTCAATTAACATTTGAGAAGTATGGAAACAGGTAAGTTACTCATTTTACATATACATGAAATGCTTTCATACAGCATGTAAACCACATAACAGTATAGTAAGACAGATGTCTCTGCTTTCTATCAACTTCTTTTACAGAGATAATATGAAATTTCAATGAAAGCAAACTTTATAATTCAAGATGCTGTAATCTTGGATGCATACAGCTGCGAAAAACGTTTGAAAGGAATTTCACAGCTTTGCTTCCATACTAAATCAACATAAACGTGTCAACATTCAAGGAGGTTTACAACTACCGCATTTAACACAATAGAAGGCAGAACAAGCCCCCCCTGACCTTCTGTTTCTTGTCCTTGTACATTTTGCCCAGTGTGAGGAAGTGCTCAATGAGGAACATGAAGTAGACCCCGCCCAGGGCTGTCAGCCCCTTCCACACCGGGTCCAGGTCGTGCTCTTCCTCCTGGTCACCGTGGTGATGGAACTGAGAGCTCTGGTTTCCATCGTGCGGGTGGTGATGGTGGGCGTGGCCTCCTTGAGACTAGCAAATAAGAGGAGGAGTTTGGGGTGATTATAAGGGTGTGTATGGACAGCGAGGCGTACCCTACAGGGTATCGGTAGCAACTGCTGCGTTAATTTAACTTGTTCTGAAACCTCAAAACCTCTACTTGGTTTGCAGCCTCTTCCCATTCATAATTAGGTTACCAAGCAAATACACTAGGTTCTCCAAAAAGGAGGAGCTGTATTTTCTAAGGTTAAGCAACATAAGTAAACACTTGTCCCTTCAACTGTAACAGTAACACAAGCTTTTATGAGTCAGTATTGACTCAGCTGCTGATGAAAAAGAATACAACGCCCACGTGGAGTAAGGCATTGTGGGAGATTATTAGTAGGAGGTTAATAAACAATGTGCCAGGACATTCTTCAGGCAGGTTTGAGCCTTCATGTGGAAGACCAGTTAACCAATCAAGTGATCAAACTCCACTTGGAGCCGGACTGGGAACAACCCCCTACATCCCATGTGACTCACGTGCGGTATGAGGTGCAGGAACGCGTCTCCGCTCAGCGTGCCCACAGCCAGAGCCACCAGGAAGCTCAGCAGGAACTTGAAGAAGACGCGGTTCATCAGGGGTATTAGAACCACGCCTGCCAGGGACAGCAGGCTGATGATTGTAATGGAGAGGAACCCGCCGGCCCAAGCTGAAACACACACCGCCACGGGTATTGGATGTGCCATTTTCCATGACAGATTTATTGTGTCAATGAAACGCTAGGATTCTTCTTACCTGCATATATCGAGCCTCCCTTTTTGTTGTTTTCATTGACCGACTGGTCCTCGCGAGCCTGATCGTGGTTGTGGGGGTCCTGGTCATGAGGGTTGTGGTGACCGTGGTGGTTGTGGTTATGATGCTTACGGTCTAGAAGGGATTAAAAAATGGGATTGGGGTATGAGCGCATTGCTAAAATTTGTATTCTGGATGCATTTAAAAAATATTCTTCACATTACGCTACGGTCACTCCTAAATGACATTATTGTTCACGTGCAGTATGTAGCCGGTTACACTGGAACGCTCAGTCAGTCAGGTCAATGCACACAAATAGAATTAAAGTAAAAAACAAACAGTGATTTCAAGAAAAGTGATGATGTTTGCGCCAGCAAACAGACCTCGAAGGAAACCAAGCATAGAGTCGTAGAGCGATAATGCTCATTTGGGAAACGCATGTATGCAGGATTGACCCATTATCAAACTTAAAGTTAATATTTATCCAACGGTACACAACAAACTTTAGGTCAAAGTCAAGAGGCCTCAACCATTTGATTGCCAATGGTCACTTGAGTGTCCGACCGAGTTGATTTCATTTCATGGTAGTCCGCGAACTGAAAACAGCTAAGAGCTTTGTGGATGCCGCTTGCTCGCACAGTTTCCCTTTTGTTCCGTCAAAGACTGATGTGCCGAAAACATTGGCACTTCAAACAATGACAGCCTTGTGGGAAAACGTTTATTATATTATATATCCTAAAGTACCTAGAAAGAGAGCAGAATAGATTAACAGGTATTTAACGTGCTTTTTAAATTGCTTTATGTCTAGACAGTGTAAGACGAGTACTTTTCGTGAGCAAAGATTCATTTTCTGTTGATTTTGCTTAAAAATCGATCCTTGTCTTTGTTTCTTGCCCTTCATTCTCACTGACTGAAGAGTTCTTGATAGTTATACCTCGTTCATTATTCTGTATATGGTTGCTGTGCTGTATGCAGGACTTTCCGTCGATTTGGTTAAGGAGTGCAGGGCAGAGATAGCTGAAGTCGCCGAGAGACAGGACCCCCTTGACCATCCCATGGGTTGACAGGATGCTGGAGGCATTCAAACACTGAAATATACATTAACAATACAAAATTACACTGATTTTTATGTGTGCAAATAAACAAAATAAATACAAAGACAGAAAATAAAAAAGTGGTCATTGATTACTTTTTTAAACAAAAGAAGAGATAGAGAACTCAACTAGAGTAATACTTAATACTGTAGCTGTACAACAGAACTGGTTCAAACACAGACGTGGACATCTATGGGATGTTTATAGGATAATGACAAATCCGTCAGACTGGCTTGTGCAAGCAGTCATCAGAATGGCCATTTTGGTACCTCAGTTTTCTCCTGTATGTGATCTAGGCTCTGGTTGTGGAGGTTGTCCCGAAGGTCCTCATGACCGTGGTCGTGGTCATCATCTATGTGGTAGTAATCGGAGCCCTCCTGCCTTACCATGGGAAGCTGAGTTTGGTTCTCAGTGACTAAAGAGTTTTCCTGTTTATCAGTGGCCATACTTGCAGCGGGGTCAGAGCTGGCATCCCGGCGACTACGCCCGGCCCCAGACTTATGCAGGACATTGGTAGTGTACATGGGGGTTGTAGTCATCTCCTGTGCGGCGCTGGTAGTTTTCTTCACATAAAGGTTGTGGTGGGCATCCAAATTCTCCACTTTCTTTCCTTGGATGGGTTCCTCTACTTTGGGCACCTTCGCAGTTTCAGAGGTCTTCTTGGTCTCTACAGGGTGGGAATGTACGTGTTTTTGATGATGCGTTCCATTATGGTCGACCTCGTGTCGGTGGTTGTGATGGCGATGTCCATGCCGATGTTCCTCCTGTCCGTCTTCTCCCGGTTGTTCGTGGTGCTTCACCATGACCTCGCGTATTCGGTCAATTCCAATGCTTTCCAACAAGCGCTTCAGGCCCGCCAGCGAAATGGTGCCATTCTCTCCATACCTGTAAATGTTCAATTCATTTATAGGTGAGCCTGTAGTTTCTTAGAAGGTGAAGAAAATGAGGCGTCATTCAAAACAGCTTTCATCTAAAAGTAACACGGACTCTATGCTCCTTTAAAACAAACAGAGAAAAGGCATGCTTGGATCAAACCTGGGTGGTGTTAACAGTGAAAATAAAACCTAGGGCTGAAACTAAACACAGCAGTAGGAGGGATCCTAAAGTCCATAGAAACATCTCCCCAGATCTGATAAAAGCAAATTCCTTAAAATTCATTGGACAAAACTTTACATTGCAGCGGCATGATCAACCCAAACAAAAAACTGCTAGTTTCGGGTCTTGAAACCGTTTTGCTAAATTGTACAATATTAGCAAAAACAATCCAGGAGAGCGTCTAGACCAGACTAATAACTGAAGGACGTACCTGTCAAACAGGGCTTCTAGGTGCCGCCGCTGGGTCTGTTCTGCGATCTTTGCGTCGACCATGGACAGAAACCTTGTGCCACCTTTCCCACGCTCTGGACCAGTGTCTCCTCTAGAGTAGGGCCAGCACAAGGCAAAACCCAGCACCGCCAGGGCAGCTGATGTCCACCTCCTCATTGTCACCCCCTCTAAATGGAATGGAAAAGAGAATAAATGACACTAACACTAAGTTAATTGATTACTGAAATATGTTTTGCAAGTTTGCGAGTTTCAGTTATGATGTTACGATGCTCACACTGTAGTGCTGACCCAAATGTTTGCCTTTGTTAGCACGGTAACCAACAGAGTGCATGTGGGCTTGCTGGTTTTCTACACCTGGTTTTACCCAGGATGATATTAATTTTCTCTTCGCCCTATAGTCAATCGGGTCAGGTCAGCCGGGTTAGCATTTGTGTGTCAGAATGTGTGCACGACCAAAGGCAAGTATGATAATCCATGGAACATTTGCAAGGTTATATATAGCTAATCCCCAAAGGCAATTTTATGACAAGGTGTGAGAATTAAAGAGTAAGCTGCTCAGCATAACAGCGGGGCTAAATAACTCACATGTACATGTAGAATGAGACCTAGAGTAGATATGTAAAGTCTATACACCCTGTTAAACTGCCAGGTTTTTGTAATGTGAAAAAAATGAGCCAAAAGATGAATCAATGTGACCTAAAACATGGACAATTTAATTGAAAAACAATCTAAAATCTTTGAGGGGGGGAAATAAAAACCATACAACAATCAGGTTGCATAAGTGTGCCCACCCACTTATTACTGGGGATGTGGCTGTGTTCAGAATGAACCAATCATTCAAACTCATGTTGGATAGAAATAACTACACACCTGGCATCATTTAAAGTGACTCTGAATAATTACAAATACAGTTCAGCTGTTCCAGTAGGATATTCCTGACATTTTCTTAGTTATATCTCAGAGCAAAAGCCATAGTCTGCAAAGTTCTTCCAAAGCATCAGAGGGATCTCATTGTTGAAGGATATCAGTCAAGAAGAAGGGTACATAATAAAGATGTGCCATGCTAATAGACTGAAAAAAAGACTGAGTGCTGTAATAAAATGAAAAGGTCCTTCAACAAAGTAGTGGTTAAAGGGTGTGCACACTTATGCAACCAGGTTATTGTAAAGTTTTAACCCCCCCCCCCTCAAAGATTTCATTTTTTTTATTGAATTGTTTACGTTATAGTTCACATTAAAAGGTGGGAAAAGTTCTGACACGATTTATCTTTGTCTAATTTTTTCACATCACAAAAACCTGGCATTTGGGGAGTGTAGACTTTTTATATCAACTGTATGGTTATGTTTAGATTTAGGATTAAGGTTAGGGAAAATGTATATATTATAATATCAACAGCTGGTTCTCACTTGTATAGTATAACCAATATTTATGCAAGCGTTCAAAACATGGGACCCCCAGAACAAAGACACTGACATATAAAATGTTTCACAGAAACAAAAAGGGCCAGTTTGTAACATTTGTTCCAGTGTGGTTTTAGCAATAAACGTTTCCACCGCAGAAATCAATCAAATGACCTTTTTTATAAAGCCCCGTTTTACATGAGCAGTTGTCACAGAGTGCTTTTACAGGTACCCAGCCTAAGACATTGGCTCAAATCTATTAATTTATTTTCCATTTGTACTCAATGTTTTACTACCATAAAACCTAATGCAAATAGTGATAGTAAGTATATTTCAGTATTCCTTAAATTAATACGTTTCGTTTAGGTTAACCCCGACTTGCCATTTCAACAATAGTCGGTGCAAAATGACGTGTCTACATTTGCTTCAATAAAAATGACAAAAATTGTTATGTTATATACTGGTGTAATCAGTCACAAAACACAGATATTATTTGACATGATTCTGAAAATCCCATACGGAGAGAATGAGATTGTTGTAGGACCGAAAGAGACCATTCCAGTTGTGTCACAAGGTTATGTGGCGATAATGACTCACATTATTTAGTAAATTCCCACCAACCCGGATCTGGTCTATCTAGTCTGCTTCGCATATTACGGAAGTCTCGTGGTTTGGCGTCTATGGCTTTAAAATGTCTCTGGCCAGACGTATAACACAGTTCTGGTTCAGAGAACTAGCATGCGACTGATGCACACACATACTTTAAATCGATGATTGTTCCTTAATATGTGGTATAAATCTATAATTAGATAACCACCCTGAAAAAACGATAAAATAATGTAAGATAATTTCTAAACAATAAGATAGTCGAGGTCCGACTCGTAGTTGTTAAATCATCTCAACATCAAACAATCCCGTAACGTTCCTGTGCTCAGTAGATTTGAGTTACTCCCTGCTGTATTTGGGTATATACACTGTCATTAACCGAGAGATGCGGCATATTGAGGGGATACATATAAAAGCAGTATGGTGGACTAGTGGCGGGCCTTTACTCGGCCTAGTCAACGCGTAAACGCAATGCAAAAAACAACCGAACATTACATACAAAGTGCCGCATTGAAATGACAACATGGTTCTCCATTACAAACACAATACAGCGCGTTTACTATCAAAATAGAGCGCCACGATCTGAATTATGCACTCCGCTCTGGTGCCGTGTGCAAACATAGTAGACCAGCATCCGACCGGAAACAGGAGAAACAAACACACGGCAGACAGCGTGGTCCCGCACCGGACCGACATATATATGATACATTATCGGGTAACATTTGACTGATTTTCCTACCTGATGGCAACCGCGTACAGATAAATACGAGACACTTCCACTGTCCCCCGTTTGTTCAACTGTGGTCCAGAATAATGGTACCCAACAAAGAGTATTTATGTCGCCACGGAGCCGCAACTGGAGCTTGATTCTGAAGGAGGTGCGACGGATGACTAGGGATTGGATAGCAGAGTAAGGAACATGTGACGAAGCAAACAAGTATGATCATGGACTAGAATAATGTAGCGATATTTATTAAGATTGGTCGGAAAAGCCCAGGTAGGTATTTCAGATGTCGGAAATAAGATAATGCTTTATTTATAAAGATGGTGGAAACTTTAGTCAGTCGAATCGATTGAAATATCTATTTTTGGCGCTGTTGTTATTCCATTTAAATATGTATTTGGTTTTAAATGAATGCGTTTTAGTCCAGTGATTGTAACAATCATTTTTTACTAATTTTAAATCAGTTATATTCGACGCAGATTAGCCTAAGTACTAGACTCGGTATTTTAAATGAATATTCTCCTGTGTTTGCTGAAGATCCACTGAGCCCGGAAACGCCTATAAACTAAATAGTACATTTAAGAAAAACGCCCTGTCAAAAATAACACACAAAAGCTTTAGGAAGCCACTCGGGTTTATGTGTGTCAGAAGTCAGGGCAGCTGTGAGGACCAGGTAGGAGTGCAACTGAGGAATAGTACAGGCATTTTACCCCATACTCGGGGTCAACCTCACACGAATTCCAAAAAAGAAGCTATTTTGCTTGTTTCTTACCCCTAAAAATATTATCTTTAACATACAAAAAGTGTTCATGAAAAATCCGACCGGAAAGTTCGGTTATTTGTGAAATTAAAAATAAATTCCGCAAACGGTTTTAGGTTCAATCAACAATGTTTAACATGGCAAGAATTAGCATAGCGGCTAGCGTTATGAATGGCGTCACCAAATATTGGTTTTGATTCAAGTAGCTGGATAGATTTCCATTTATGCAAACATCATAGTTTATGAAAATGGAGAGCAATAATTATTCGATTTAATTTCGCAGGCTTTTAGATTGTTATATTTTTAGCATAATTTATTAGAATTTACATAGTAGACAATTTAAATGTGTTAGCTTACAATTAATAGTAGATTTTACCTTGTTAAGTTTCCAGAGATTGCACCTCCTTCCCTTTGCCTGTCATGACCACGATTTGTGGGCATCTCACTTTCACATGGTTGACCATCAGTGGGCGCTGACCACCAGTAAATATTTGATACAAAGGGATATGCCAGACACTTCTTCACTCAATACAGTAAAACACATTAGTTACAGTCACATTTATTGCATTCAACTGCTGAAAAAAACTTCTGTCCTGTCCTGGAACTATCCCAGATCTGCAAGGTCAGGAATGATGCAGATTGTGCATAATGGTGACCCCTAGGGATGAACGATTTTGGAAAAATATCTAATTGTGATTTTTAAACCCATATTGAGATTTGATATGCAATTTTTTCTTCTGTTTTATACAACCAGGACAAGGAATAAATCATTGTATAGTATGACACAATATTAGTTGAAACCTAAACTGTACCTTCCTGTAGGCCAGGCCAATATGTTATGATAAAATTAGGTGATGCATGAATTGATATGAATAACATTTTTATTTAACTACCTCACCATCACAGTAGTATATTGATTGATTTGTTGAACTTTAAGCCTTGTAAACATGTGATAATTATCATGACAACATAAAGCACTGACAAATAAGCCTGGTGTAAACATTAATATTAAAGTCAGTAACAAATCACACAAACTTAAGTGCTGATTGCAGAAATATTAGAAAATTAAAAATCTGTGGCTTTATCATGCATAAACTCAACCATGGCATATGTTAGTGAGCATGCAATAACACAAGCATATACTCAACCCTGACATATGTTAGTGAGCATGCAATAGCACATGCATATACTCAACCCTGACATATGTTTGTGAGCATGCAATAGCACGTGCATATACTCAACCCTGACACATGTTAGTGAGCATGCAATAGCACAAGCATATACTCAACCCTGACATATGTTTGTGAGCATGCAATAGCACGTGCATATACTCAACCCTGACATATGTTAGTGAGCATGCAATAGCACATGCATATACTCAACCCTGACATATGTTTGTGAGCATGCAACGCCACAATGTCACCTTGAAAATCACCTTTGATCGGCCAGTCTGGAGGTGGAAGGCTCTCATGTTCATAAACTCTGTTCCAGTTAAAAGTGGTCTGCCACACATTGTCTTCTTTTTTGGGTGTCTTACATATAGAGATGAGCTTATTCGGTTGCATCGGACACCTGTTCAGAAGTAAACCAGGCAATGCAACGACTCATGGGGGTCAACTACAACACTGGAGAATGCAAGGAAAGCCTGTGACAGGAAGGACACACACTGACTGTTCTCAGATATCTACCGGAACTATTCCATAACACTTTATCTGCTTAGGTCTTACCACTAATATCAGAAGCAGCAAAGTATCACAGTGTGTACTTGCAAGTACCAGAATGGAAGGGATTTACAGATGGACCTCATCCTACAGAAGTGTGATGAGGAGTTTGTGCCAATTCAGACAACACTGATCCCTGCCCCTGAAATGTTTCTGCGGGTCATCAAGTGCTACTGCTATTGATTAAATTATGCTAAAACTATAGTGATCTAAAAGTCTGCTAATGAAATCATAATCATAACACATGGTAACCATTGACATATGCTCCAACCGTTTGTCGAAATAAAATTTTAATTTCACGCCTGGACGAATGGCCCCTCCCACCTCTGCCGGTCTCTCTACCGGCCTTTCCTCTGTTGTTATTGCGTATGCTGACCACCCCTATGCTGGACAGATGAAAAAACACCTCCATGGCAGAAAACATTGCAGGGGAGACCCCTTGCAAAACCTCCTTCTTGGGGTTTTGCCCTCCCTACCTCCCTGGACAATTTTGGCGGTTGGTCTGTGAGCCAGACCTTTTATTCAGGGGGGCTACGGTCACATATGGGTGAGCTGTGCTATCACAGGGTGTGTAGGGGAGAGCACTCCTGTGTATAATGTTGATTAGAGCACAACGGTTTTG
Organism: Dallia pectoralis; assembly: GCA_029465975.1. Classification (NCBI taxonomy): domain Eukaryota; kingdom Metazoa; phylum Chordata; class Actinopteri; order Esociformes; family Umbridae; genus Dallia; species Dallia pectoralis. Next base: position 8,012,932 of record CM055732.1, on the reverse strand, counting down.
GGTTTAGCTAAGCACCGGGCATAGGTTTGTTAATCAGTGGGCTATGTAAGGTCCCTGGTTAGGTTCACGTGTGCTTGTTATTAAGATAATGTTACGTGTTGTGTAATTAGTGGAAGCTGTGTTGTATGTGGTCTTTTTGTATAAGTCGCAATCGCACACTTTCATTTCATGTATAGTTTTTTCGTTTGCGCTACATGGATGTTATATTTTGTGTAAATAAATGCCAAACCAAAGGTGATTTATGCTCTTCTACACTTCACTGCAGTGGATAATGTGACACATGTAAAATAGCCTTTGTTGCAATTTGTGGGAGATCAAGTTATATTATTATTGGATTAGAATGGCATGGAAATGTATCCTGTTCTTGATTCACACTTCTACAAACCCTTGTAGAAACTAATTGCATTGGTCACATGATAAGTGACATCAGGTGTAGACTAGAGCGAAATGTTTACCGCTCTCGACCATTAGTCAACCTGCTGCCCCAGATATGATTTATTTTACATGTATTATACCATATCAAAAACATATGACACCATAAGTTGCAATGCATAGGCTAGGTTTAATTCTTTATCTTATTAAGACATAGCCGGACATATTCGATTCAGAAAGTACGACTAATTAATTGCACACATTTTGCAATAAAAACACTTTTTTTGTTTAATATTTCGCAGCATCCAATTGTGTTTAATATCCACTAGAGGGCGAAATTGTCTTGAAAAACGTATTATTGTATTTCATTGTAAAAGCTTTGGTTAGGAGAAGTAAGAGGTAACGGCTCTTCATTCAGTGCATTCAACAATACCAACATCATGTACGACATTAACATTAATAAGTAACAAGTCAATGTTTGCTGTCAGCGTTGCTGAGTATATTGCTGTAGTCAGCTGGGTGATTGATTCACAGAGCTCACACATTAGTATGCAATCTATGGATTAATGTCATTTCAAATCCTCCCGATATATCATATTATTATTATACAAATGTGAAATTGATTTAAAACATTGATTTTTTAATTCTCATTCTATGTTAACATTTCTCTGTTAGTGATTGCAAAATCGGTAGAATTGCAAAAGTGAGGCCAGTTCATTCCCTCACAAGGTTAAGACCAGCCTTGTTTCAATGTGTCGATTGCCTGAGTACCATATCATGCCACCTCCTACACAATCGTTCCACCTCAGTAGCCTGGTGTGAAATAATGAAATGTAGCACATCACTCAATTGTCTGGTTACTACCAGTCAGGTCACAAGGTGGTGATCATTCACAGTGCTTGGACTCTAGCACCAGTAGTGTAGCTGAAAACACATGTTGGCATGTATTGTAATGTAATCACACTGAAGATGTCTATATGTATCATCAGAGTAAGTTTTGTACTGGAAATATGCATCAACAACATCAACTTTTGAAGAGTTTGTGTAATGTTAAACGCATATTAAACATTCTCTCGATTTAGTTGACAGGCTAAACATCAAACATGCACTTAATCAAAAAGATAAGGAAACATGTAGTCATCACAGTATAACACCATGTAAATGAAACTTCAGAGATATGAATCTGCCCAGTTAGGAAACATGAGAAATCATGAATGAATGTCACCTGTTTTGGTGCACATTAAATTGACAACAGGTGCACCGAAGAGGTTGCAGTCGAATTTATCTTCACTCCAATTAAAAACCTAACCAAAACTCACATATAAAATCACTGTTAGTTAGAAGAATTAAACAGAAATGTAATTGCCCTGAACTTAAGACAGCCCCCATAAAGGGAATGGATTTTTGTCTCCCTATACTGGCTGCATGACGTTCCTGCAGCCCGTTCAGCCAGCACAGGTAGTCCAGCTCCTCTAGGAGGGCACATCTGTCTGTGCTGTCGCAAGAAAGTTTGCTGCTGGTTGTTTTCCATTGACCCGCTGTAACGTCCTTTTGTTCTTAACAAATCACGCAATGCACAGTAAAGGTTTTGATCTTTAATATATTCCGTTCATCGAGACCCGATGTGTGGTTAAAGTGTTTCCTTAATTTTTTTGAGCAATGTATTGGTCTCTACTGTTGTGAAATTGCAGCGTAGCCATAATAGACGGCACAGGATGTTCAAAATGTCCATGGCTGCAACATTTCCATATCGCATTAAACCCAGAGCTCCGCCTGCACATCTTTATCTTTGCCTACAAACTATGTTTCTCCTATGAACAAATTGGATCTATGTCTGATTTGTAGAGCAGCCTGTTGTAAAACTCAATTTGTCATCCCCTCCACACTACACAAGCAATTAGAATTGCTGGCCGAACATCAATCTGAGCATCTTTTCCATCCTGCCTTCTAAATGGACACGAACTGTTAGTGGACCTCCCCCCCCCCTCAGTCCCCAATCCCTTCACCACAGACAGCTTATTAATCATCTCAGTCACCCTTTAACTAACCCTCACCCTCCTGACCTTTCACCTTTGAACTCTGCTCCTAACAAACACACTTGGACAGGGATCCAATTTTGACCCCCCCGGGAGTAGCGTTGTGTTCGGTCTCCCTAGCATAGGGGACGCCCTGAGGGCACCGAAGGGTCTAACCTTTTTCTGATTTAGAGATGGGGGAGGGGCACTCGGTAGACGCAGGATCCGCCCCCTCTCCAACTTCAGTCAACGTGACCCCTATGAACCCTAATGACCAACAAGTGCATCAGTCACCTTAATGAATGGATGAGTGGAGTGGAAACAGGAAGTGCCACTGTTCAGGGATGACAGAGAGAGGAGGACATGTCTAACCAGGCACTCATACTGGTCACTGGAGGTTCAACACATCACCTCATGGCAAAGAAGAATTGTTGCTCTGCTTAAAGATGGCCTGGGCTATAAGAAGTTTGCCAAGGCCCAGAAACTGAGCGGCAGCACAGTGGCCAAGACCATACAGCGGTTTAACAGGACAGGTTCCACTCAGAACAGGCCTCGTCATGGTCGACCTAGAGGTTGAGTGCACGTGCTCAGTGTTATATCCAGAGGTTGTCTTTGGGAAATAGATGTATGAGTGCTGCCAGCATTGCTGCAGAGGTTGAAGGGGTGGGGGGTCCCCCTGTCAGTGCTCAGACCAAACACTGCATCAAGTTCGTCTGCATGGCTGTCGTCACAGAAGGAAGCCTCTTTTAAAGATGATGCACAAGAAAGCCTGCAAACAGTTTGCTGAAGACAAGCAGACTAAGAACAAGGATTACTGGAACCAAGATAAACTTATTTGGTTCAGATGGTGTCAAGCGTGTGTGGAGAAAACCAGTACAAAGACATGTGTGTCTTGTCTACAGTCAAGCATGGTGGTGGGAGTGTCATGGTCTGGGGCTGCATGTGTGCTGTAGGCAATAGGGACCTACAGTTCATTGGGGGAACCATGAATGCCAACATGACATGACATACTGAAGTAGAGCATGAAGCAAAGCATGATCCCCTCACTTCGGAGACTGTGCCGCAGGGCAGTATTCCAACATGATAACGACCCCGGCCCAAACACACTGTGAAGCACTGGTGAACTCCATGCCCAAGAGGGTTAAGGAAGTGCTGGAAAATTATGGTGGCCGCACAGAATATTGACACTTTGGGCCCACTTTGTGAGTGTACTCACTTTTGTTGCGAGCGGTTTAGACGTTAATGGCTGTGTGTTGAGTTATTTTAACGGGAACGGCAAATGAACACTGTTATACAAGCTGCACACTCACAACTTTACATTGTAGCAAAGTGTCAATTCTTCATTATTACACCTACTACACAAATAAACAGCTTTGTTTGAATTTGAGATGCCTACGACTTGTGCACTGTACATGTACATCATTTAATTGTATTATATAAAATCTTTGTTTGACATATAATTCCCTAAATGACTTTGCCAACTACTGCACACAATGAAAGTTAAAAGACAAATTAGAATATTGTTAAACGATTGCTTTTGGGATAGGAGAAGTGGATCTATAATGTGTTAAGTGCACAACTGTTTATTATCCAAGGCACAGTTTTCCAAAAGCATTCTAAAAGGGTTTTCTGGGATTCTTGGCAACTGGTTGCAAAAATGTCTCTGTTGAGTCAAATTGGTTCACAAGAAATATGATAGGGTTATTTCTTAGGATTGGGACTTGGAGGGTAAGCTGTTTTTAGATTTGTGCTTTCGGGTAACTTCTAATGGGACTTTGAGAGGTGGGGGATTGTGAATGTAAACCATTTGAGGGAAAACAGGAAATGGAACTGTCAGAACATGGGGGTGGCAAAACCTCAAACTTTAGAGCACATTAACTTGACATGAAGCAAAACATCTGGCATCGATTTTAATGAGGGCCTCTATATAGAAACCACATTATATTAGATAAGATCAATTAACAATTAAAAATAATTTCATAGACCAGAAAATATAATTTAAAAAATCTTAGATAAAAGTATCAACATTAGTTCTGTCAGTGACATAACTCAATTATGAGTTCAGAATTGTTTACCAAATTGCTATTCGGTATTTTTCTGTGAGGAAATTAGAATGAATGTTGGTCAACATGTTGCCGGCCATCTTGTAAGTATGACAGGATTTTGTGTATGACAGTAAAGTTTGTGTTGTGCAGCTATTAAGTTGGAACTGGTGTGGCAGACATTGGCTCGTATAGTGACGAACTGCTCCCAAAGAATTTGCTGTATCAGACTCTTTCATTGTTATTCGATTATTCCACTTAGTTTTTTCGGCCACTCAATGTTTCCTTGCATTGGCAGTATTCGGACAGTTGTTAGCAGAAAAAGCAATTGTTATGCTAATTTGACATGAAACAAAAAAAAAATCGGCCACAATTTGTTCTTAATAGTTTTGAGATGTGCTCTCAATATGTGTGAAATTTCAGCATTAGAGACACTACGTCTCTAATAGAAAGACACTACTCCAAGTCATGACTGTATTCAAGGAATGTAAGATACTACACCTTCAAGTTGCCTGTCAGAACAGAACAGGTTGTCACAGAAAACAAGGGTATTTAGTCGAACGTCTTGGGAAGAAGTGTTGACTTTTTGGAAGTTTAGGATAAATAAATGACGGTCATTATCCCACCCGGATATGGGAGCAGAATAAAGGGCTGTGCACATCCACATGGGACCAGCAGCATTAGGTCCCACATTTAATTTAAATTCAGGAAGTTCAAGGCAATTAGATTTCTGTTTAATTATTCTAGCTAACAGTGATTTTATATGTGAGTTTTGGTTAGGTTTTTAATTGGAGTAAAGATCAAATCGACTGCAACCCTTATTTGTGTATATTGAAATTGATTGGACACAAAGAGATTGTACCAATGAGTTTGTTATTCAGAAAAGTGTGTTAGACAAAGCCAAGTAAACATTCCCAAACAATTTAGAACTGTTCTGATTTCCGTTATATTAGGATTCGAGCAGAATGTGTTTTACATTTTTATGGCGTACGACAACAAAAGCGGATTTTCACTCCTAAAAGACTGGCTTCATGGCAACTATCACAGTGGAAATGATCACGGTTGATTGCTAGAGCACTTTATTTCAGTCTCTAAAATAGAAGAGTATCTTTAAAGGCAACGGAAATCACTCACAGCAGGCTGGTGGATTGTTACAATCATCGTCCGATTGTAATTTCCCCTCCATTTTCATGTGTGTCCTTGGTAATTTTTCTTGGCACTATAAGTGGACGAACTACCAGTTTGATTGAAGTCAGTGTGGTTGAATTTGCAGGTTAACCGCGCCAGTTATAAATAGGAGTATGTACAGAATATCCTGTACTTATACAGCACAGAAATAAATTACACATTATTTCAGGCAACCACACGTTGACTGTGCAGTATATCAGTGGTTGTATTTTTGGAACAGTGTTCCTCAACCAATTTCTTCTGGATCCGCAGGCCCAGTGGGTGCATGGTCGTCCCGCTGTAGCCCAGCAGATCCACATGTAACCAATCGCCAAGCTATATAGGTTAAAAAATAAGCTATTTTACTTGAATCAGGTGTGTTGATGCCGATTTAGACAACATGTGTGCTTCCATTGAGCTCCACTCAAGAGGAGATTGACATTCAGACCCCATTGTGACAGTTTGAGCTCTAATGCCGTAAGATATTGCCATCCGACCAACCGTGTTATGAGACCAAAATATGGCCTTAATCCATGCTTACTGTTTTCTGCTGGCAAATGTATCAGCCGGATTGATAAAACTGGTGCCACGGCACGTTTGCTCTTTCAACTGTTCTACAGGTGAACCACTTGTCATTGTCACATCGGGGTTGAGGGGATGTGGATCAGGAGAACAGAACCAGACTGTGGAAATGTGTTGGAGATCCATATTATCTCTCTCTGTATATATTTATTCAGTTATGTAATCTGCCAGAGTTGGCTAGGTCAGCTGAGCTGATTGATTGATTACTTGCTTGAACAAATGTAAATAAATCCATTAATTTTTTTGAGCTGGGATTATCTGATTTATTATTGGTGTTGTTATGTACTCAAAAGCATTTGTTGCGCTCCACAGACTCCGAAACCCCAGGGGCACGGATACAGATAAAAACAAAAAGCTAAAAGTCCCAGACAACAATGTATTCCCAAAATGTTGACTGCCTTAATAATTTGGGAATGTTGAAATTTTAGTTTTTTTTTGTTCCTCGAGAGTGTTACAATTGTGGCCAGCATGGCCCGTTTATTTTTATTGCAAATTGTTTAAGTCATTTCCATAATTGAACTAGAAACTACAATAATATGGCATCCCTTTTCAAATGCTTGAGTCTCTCTGCTGTTGTGCATTTCATACACGTATGTTGTCCTTCTAGTTCTCCTGACACACCAAAATGTGTCATTGATTTTCTCTTTGTTTATTGTTTTTACGACGCCATGACATAGTGAATCACAGCTCATGCTGGGCAAATGCCTCTACGGATAAATGGCAAACATACGAACTTTGGCATTGCCACAATGAGTTTTACCTGAATCTGTTCTTTACTCGATTTACATTTTTGGGTTATAGGAAAGCTGATTGTCAGTTGTCATTGAATTTGCGAAGGATATGTTTTTAAGCAAGCAGTAATCTCATGTAGCCCTACCTACAAAATATCATCTCTATTACTAGCTGTTAGAGATGTCTGTTTTTTAGAAGAACAATAACCAATTTAAAAAAAGATACGCTGTGGTAATTTTGTTTTCACCTCCGGCTTGCTATAAAAAGATTGTGATTGGCCTTGTTAATTTCCTTATTGAGATTATCCCCTCAGTGAGAGATGAAAGTGCTAAATTATACTCCACATAATCATATTCAGATGCTTGAGATGAAAAATACATTTCAGTAAGTGAAATATTTTATGTAACTATATTAACAGTTTGACTAGGGAATGATCATATGTTTACCCAAAGGCCCTTTTTTCATAGTTTCATGAAAAACTGTCCTTGTTCGGTTCTCACGTTGGAATACTTTCTCTTATAGTGACACATTTACGAGGCAAGGATTTTGACGGGCACATTATATTGACTAATTAATAATTTATGCAGACCAGTATTCTATATTTTGTTAATGAACTTGAGCAGTTTTAAAGTTTGAGTTTATGTTTGAGGCTATTATTGACTTGGTACAACATTATTATCGAATTCCATTATAACTGGGCCGTACAATTGAGTTCATGTTAAAAGGCAAAAAGATAACCAGAGGGACCCGGAAAACACTTTACACTACTAGCATGTTAGCACAACAGTCACTGAGGCTAAACTAGCGGGTGTAGGGAATTTGAACTGGGCATCAGGCCTTATCCACCCTAGCGTGTACGGACTAATTTACTCCCACCATCTGCACCACCAGCCCTCCTGTTCCAGTCCCAGCAGACTCCCAGTGAGTGGGGATAATCCTCGGGGGTCGGGGGGTAGGAGTTTAACCCTCAGTTAATCAGCCCATGGTTCGGACCAAGACCTTGGAAGACATCCCGCTGACGTACCTCCTAATGCCGTTATGCTAACGCTACTGGTGCATAGGAATCGGACCCCTAATGCTACAGCCTCGCCCATAATACTAAGACTGCTTCAGCGGTGCTTATGCAGATCGAGCTTGGCAGGAGAGCACTAATGGATAGTTGTATTGTAGCTCGACGTAGCGGTGCTTTGGTCTATTCAGTGTCCTGTGTTTACCCCATAGGCCGTCGTGTGACCTACGGGAACATATTGGGTTGTCCCTTTATGTTAGAACTTGGCAAATGCCGTTGACCGATTCTTTAATGTGCATCCAGTAAAAGTGTGGGGAGAGAAACTCAATGTATACTACAGTGGTTGGCAACCTTTTTCATGAGAAGTGTCAGTTTACAAAAACTCTCCATTGATGTGGCTGCACCTTTTGAACGTTATTGTTATTATTTACAGTACATTCCGTTTTTAGATCATTATTCCCGGGCCAGGGGCACACTAAGAAGATTCCTCTTCATAAATCCTTATATATTATGTGATTATTAATGACAAGATACAGATTACAGCAAACTTTGCATGTGCATTTAGGTAACTCCGATATGTAAACCAGGACATGTTTGAATTCTGTATTTATTCCAATAGAGAATCTGTGATATGACGTTCATCATTTTACTACACCAAAGTATTAATTGCTTGAGAATTATAAACAGTATATATACATCGTATAATTAATGTTTGGAACGGTGTAACATTTTTGCCTACAAATATCTCACCGGTGGCAGCAGTAGAAAAGCAGCTTCTGATATAATGACTCCTAAAACCCCACTTCAATGGGCACCATTAACCCTTTGTAATTGTAAGTCTGTAATTGGAAAAGGAGATGCCAATATTGTGTTGAGCGTTTGGTAATGTTTGTCTTTGTAAAGCTTAAAAAACAAAATGTACAGGTCAGGATTTTCCTTATAACCTCAGAATAACTTAGTGGGCTGACAATGCCCCGTCCAATCCTGCATGAATGCCGTTATCCAATTAAGCTAACTATCATGGATGTTAATTGAATTAACATTGCTGATTTGCTAAGATCTCTATCCATTTAGCCCTCTCAATCTGCACAACATCCCCTTATGTTACGTTACAATCGTTATCCTGGGCAGCCAGGGACCCGCGGCAAATCTGAGGTTTCCACCCTTATTTAACGGCCTCGTACACTCAGAGCAATCAATGTCCGTCGCCAAGGACCGACTGTGTTGCTCGGTGAGTTCTGCATACATTCTGTATGATTCTGCTGTTCAGCATTTGCTGGAGTGAGCCCTGGAGAATTGGTGAGGGAATAACAACTGCACTATAAGCGCTGATTACTGTGTCAGACTGTAGGCTTTAAAAATTGAAAATGCCACCCAAGCATAGCAGGCAGGACCACTCGCTGTTGTGGGCTGGTGACATGTGGAGGAAAAAAACACTACTTTAAAGCTATTAAACTGGGATATTAGCCAGTGAAAATGTTAAAGTGGAAGGAAATATTGTTGTGAAAAAGAATACTCAAGGGACAGTTGAGTTACTGCTGCATGGGTAGACAGACAGTGAAATGGCAGGTCTGTAACACCTGGACAAAATCAACCCGTGATGCTGATTTGGAGGCAGATTACAGTCCAGAAGAACGGAAATAAGACTGAGCCCAATTAGAAGCCCTTCCTGGAGAAAATGCCTCACCTCTGTTTTACTTCGTCACTGCCAGTGATTAGAGACAGTTACAGTATTAGAAACAACCAGAGCAGCTGTGGCTTTCTGTTGACATCCTCTTGAAATCACCTTCTGTATTTCCTCTGCTCTGTTTGCTGCTACTTATTCTATAAATACATACTTCTGGGCAATTTATTTGCCTGCTAGCTCCTTATTCTGTCTTGTCTTCCTATCGCATGCTATTGTCAGGTGTTCAGACAGCTACAATACTAGTCTACCATTTTTTTTGGTCTTTTTCTATAGCATCATCAGTCTTCCCTGCTGCCCAGTGGGGAGAGAAATAGAACTGCTGTTATACACAATGGCTCAACTGTTTCCCGGTGAAATCACTTCGAAAAAGCATCACCAGGTCCTGGCACCCGAAACACAAAAACAAACACCACTTTTGAGAGTATTGTGTGCCAATGCATGAAATCAGACACTTCGTTCCATCTGGGTTGTGAGCCAGTGATGTTCGCAAGGTGTCCAAAATGGAAGCTGGAGGCCCATTTGGGCCATGTAATATGCAATATTCACACTTCTAATATGTTGGCTGAGTGTTGAGCCAGATTTTACAGAAAACTAGCCTGATGTGGTTATGTGGTATAGTTGCTGGACTGAAAGACCAATTTAATTGGGTGGATATGCTAAATATAATAGAGTCAGTATAATTTCCGTATTTTTGTAGGCCTGTACATCATAAATGTTTATGTTGTTGTCAATCCACCGGCTTTCAAAATATATAACACATCTCATGAGATGTGTCTAACCAAGTAAATGTTAATATCCTAAAGTCTTAATACCGGGTTCAAATTGCACTTTTGATAACGGTTTTGGTCGGTCTTTTGTTTACAGAAACGAGGGATCAGCAAAAACCTTAACTTGTTGTCCCAGTGTAAGCTGAGCTCCATTTAACTGATTTCCAAGGCCCTCCGCACGATTGTTCAATATGTACCAAGGTAATTAGCTGTAGTGAAACAGTATGTGTGTGTGTGTGTGTGTGTGTGTGTGTGTGTGTGTGCGTGCGTGCGTGCGTGCGTGCGTGTGTGTGTGCGCTGAAGACCAAGGTCCGGGCCAGGGTGGGTGGCTGTGAGGAGGGCAGGGAGGGGGGCATCCCATCACGTGACTATTCTATCCTCCACATCTCTTTGTTGTAGCTACTGCAGCTGCTGCTGCTGTTTCGCATCAGGCGCCTTTTCTTTTATTCTTTTATAGGAACCAGATATTGGTTTTATGAACAGGAATCGTTTCGGCAGTGCAGGACCACTTCACCGATTCAACGGAAGGTTCTAGTGGGCAGTTGTCCGTAACGAGTGTTAAAGAAAAGTCATCAGAGAGACTGGGAGCGCTTATAGGAAGGAGTGACTGCGAGGAGACTGTGCTGCTGCTCGTGTTGGCATCTAGTGGGATTCCGTGTTCATAGATGATAGATGACCACCTCCTATTGGGAGTAAAGACGCTGTGTTCGTCTCATGCATCTGAGAGAACCGCTCTATTCTCCGTGTGTTGCGTCCGGTTGTCATATCGTGCTCGTCAATGCGTGCTCGTCAATGCGTGCGTCCCCGCTCTAACGCCGTGTCCGTTCATTCTGCGCATCGTTTTCCTTGAATATTTGCGTAAACTTGTCGAACTGAGTTAATCCCGGATACATCCTGTGTCGGCGTTTGGGATACGGTCTCCATCCTCTCCATCATGGTTAGACGCCCGGGTGTGTTGCTCGGACCTGCGGCCGCCTATTGGCTGGGGTTCCTATGCCTGGTGGGGGTCGCCGTGCTGCCTGGATCCCGGGCGTCCTACCTACAAAGTGGCGAATGCAAAGGGAAAGGAAAAGACTGCACAGGTAAGGGTGCCTAAATATGGTGCTGCTGTCTATATTCAGTGTGTTTCCTGCCTGTAAACCCATGTCACAGTGGTCCGGTTTAAAACGACTCGGGCTGCCATTCAATGATAGAAAGTGTTTTTACCTTGTGCATATATAGGAAATTAGGAATGAACATTTGAAGGCCAAATAATTCCCTGTGTACAGATGCACGGATACTGACATATTTGGACTGTCCGAATAGACCCAGTGCCTGTCGATCAGGCATTTCCTAAATAACCAGTTCTAGCCTCTCCTTGTGCCTCTCAACTCTGTTATCATCAGTCCTTTTAATATCACCAGTACACCTACATTGAAGACACAGCATCTCTTGCTGTAAGCAGATACATTCATCCGTGCTGGTAGTTATAGTCTATTAAATATTTAAGAGGAATACTGTCTTTATCTTCTTGTGCTCGCGGATTTATTACATACTCTTACTGTAACCAACTCACTGGAGGGTGTTGGAATAACCTGATGTACATGTTTTATTCAGCAACCTCAGAATTGCCTTTTCCCTTCGCTGTGTTTGCATTAAAAATGAAGCACTTTCATCAGCGGCCGATGCACTGGGCATAACTCTTGCGTATTTCCAGAGGAACACACATGCAGTGCATTGGACATATACTGCTATATCATGAAAGGCACCAGCAAGTGAGCAGCTCTGTTTTGCTACCACCAACTAACAGTTCATAACGCAGTTGCTGTTAGGATTATAGTTTCACCCCGCCAGCTAAGGCTTCGTGTCTTGTATATAATCGATAAAATATATATATTTGTATTAATCATATAGCATTTCGTTATGATTGTCCACGAATATGTTGAAGCTTGAGCAATCTTCAGAGGGCAAAGTGGTGGCTCAAGTCTGTCCCCAATTACAGAAAAAGCAATGTGCCCCCCCCCCCATGTTAAATCAAAGAAGCAATGAAACAACCAGATGACCAAAACAATCAGCCATGACAATGCATTATAACTGTATTTATGAGTCACTAACTGTATTTCTGTGTGTATTATAATTAGTTATGTTTTTATATCTCTGCTTGGTTCCCCGCAAGAGTTGCCGCTGTACAGACATGCTAATGTGGATCCAATGAATACTACTAATTAGTAAATGGGCTAATTTTATCATGGATATGGGCCAGAATCATGAAGAAAGCTCTATTCAAATCGTGCGCTGGTGGTTTTCTGTTCTACGGCACTCACCTGGTGATCCAGGTCACGCTAAGTCCTTGATTACAGAGTTGCTATTAGGAAAATGACAGCTGGCTTCCAGGTCTAGATTTGAATAATCCGCTTTACAGAACATGCAGCACCGTTTGTTTCCAGATTATATATCAACATCTTTGTGTTCGTAAATTTAAACACAGGTGAACATATTTTTATAGATCTCACTTTTGTGGCCAAACAGTTCTTGTTATGTAGGCACATTTATGACAGCCAGCAAGAGTTGGATGTATAAAGATCTGATCCGACGTTGACTAGGACAGACTAGATCAAAATACAAAAGTTTTAACGAAATGTTTTGGAGAGCATTAACTAACAAGTTCTTTATTTCTGTATTTTTTGTTCCTCTGTTGATTTCAGATTGTGCCCTGGTTTGGAACATAACTGTTATTCCTCCCTTAAATCCTTAGCCACACAGACTTTCGGGCCAGTTAGAAATTTAAACAACTGTTAATGTCACTGAACGCCACTCTGAACAGAGTAAGAAATGGTCTGCGGTGCACAGAGCCACAAACCATGGATCCCCTGATGTTTTGTATGGAAACCCAGTGTGTGTGTGTGTGTGTGTGTTTCAAAGCTAAACACTTTTATTGGTCTCATAGCAGATGTTGTTGCGGATGTAGCTAAAATGCTTGTTTGTCATCTTTTAAACAATGTGGTCCGCCTACAGTAAATAAAGTAATTCACTAAATAAGGGGAAAAAACTATTACAGTCAGAATTACACATTTACATAAACAATACTACAGAAAAATCATGTGAACGTAATTGAAATAGGACCAGTGTTACATCAAACAACAGTGTGAACTAAATGTGTGACTGTGAGAGAGACTGTATGTGAGTGTGTGAGTGTGAGAGAGACTGTATGTGAGTGTGTGAGTGTGAGAGAGACTGTATGTGAGTGTGTGAGTGTGAGAGAGACTGTATGTGAGTGTGTGAGTGTGAGAGAGACTGTATGTGAGTGTGTGAGTGTGAGAGAGACTGTATGTGAGTGTGAGAGAGACTGTATGTGAGTGTGTGAGTGTGAGAGAGACTGTATGTGAGTGTGTGAGAGACTGTATGTGAGTGTGTGAGTGAGTGTGAGAGAGACTGTATGTGTGAGAGACTGTATGTGAGTGTGAGAGTGAGTGTGAGAGACTGTATGTGAGTGTGTGAGTGTGAGAGACTGTATGTGAGTGAGTGTGAGAGACTGTATGTGAGTGTGTGAGTGTGAGAGACTGTATGTGAGTGTGTGAGTGAGTGTGAGAGACTCTATGTGAGTGTGTGAGAGACTGTATGTGAGTGTGTGAGTGTGAGAGAGACTGTATGTGAGTGTGTGAGAGACTATGTGAAAGTGTGAGTGTGTGTGAGAGAGACTGTATGTGAGTGTGATAGAGACTGTATGTGAGTGTGAGAGAGACTGTATGTGAGTGTGTGAGTGTGAGAGAGACTGTATGTGAGTGTGAGAGTGTCAGAAGTGTGTAGTGTGTACTATCAGAAATGTCTGTATCATTTAAAGTGTGTAGTGTGTACCATCTGAAGCGTGTAGTGTGTACCAGCTGAAGTGTGTACCAGCTAAAGTGTGTAGTGTGTACCATCTGATGCGTGTAGTGTGTACCATCTGAAGTGTGTAGTGTGCACCATCCAAAGTGTGTAGTGTGTACCATGTGATGTTTGCTCACCAACCACTTCTGTCGAGTGTCGATCTGATCATGCAAACTCGTCCACAGCCTGTGTAATTGTACGGTTTACGGGGCTTCTGATTAGGGACATCTTTTTTTGTTAACCAAAGGACGTTGCTATGGGAGCTTACGCCTTTGTTTCTCCCATATTGAAACACTTGGCTGTCAGAGACAGTGTTCCAAATTGTGCCCTGCTCCCTATGTAGTGCACAATGACCTAGAGGCCACTAGGGAACAAGGGCTTTTTGGATGCGACTGCTGACAGTTTGGGGTTGAGTTGGATAGAATCAGTGGCTGCAACGTGAAGGCATTTATTAAACATCCCAAGGACACGCACGCAGGACACGTCTGCACTTCATTACAGACGGGGATATTGAAATCAGCCCGTTCTGGTACCACATGGGACAGCACAGCGTGCCGGCCCCCTGGTGCCGCTCCTAGGAGCCGTTCCAAAGACTCACGTTAGAGACGTAACCTCGAACGCTGTTGCTAAAGCACCGCAGCTCATAGATAATGCAGAAGCTTCAATCTCCAAACGTGCCGACCTGACTGGACTGGAGTTGCTGCTGAATCCGAAATGCCCGTAGAAGATTCCAAAATAAGGACTCCGTCGATGGATTAATAATGTAGTCATTTTCGCCGTGATTAGTTTATCGTAAATTGTATTTCTTGCTCAGCATCGCTTGACAGGCTATTAGTTTGTGATCGAGACACAATAGAAGGCGGATTACATGTCCTCCATGACCTCCGGGGCCCTACGCCGTGTAGATGTGTACCCAGATACTGTTGGGAGATTAATTGATCACTCTCAGGTGTTTTTGTGCTGTGCAGCGTTGTGTGTGTGTGTGTGTGTGTGTGTGTCCATATGTGCATTTCTCTCTGCTGCAAATGAATTAGGCGCTAATCCGATTCAACAGCTGGTTTTGAGAGAACCAATTAACTTCAAAACAATGGAGATACGGACATTTTTTATTGTTTTCGCAAAAACAGACAATGAACGCTCCACAAATGAAGCCAGGCCGCCCGCTCACGGCCAGAAACACGCATTCTGGGGCTTTTGTTCCGTTTTCTTTGTCTTGGGGCTAGAACTTCTTTGGTCCAAATGTTATCTTAGTGGTTCTCCTGTTCGTAGAGACCATATATGCCCGCTATAACGCCTGACTAGTCAATGGACCACCACTAAGAGTGGGAGTCCGCGGGGAATCACTACGAGGAAGCAGGACAGTAATTACGAAATCGATATCCCAAAACCTGGGACGGGAAACGGGGTAAAAAACGACATTATATAAAACGTTATTGTGTAGCAGGACTGCCACTGAGACCTTATACACGCGCTATTGTATATTCCCTGAATGGGATCATATCTCTCAATGGGATTGAGCCTTGTGCCGGAGTCGTGGCTTTGATTCCAGCGTGAACCAACGTATTGCTTTGCCAATGTGTTGACGGTGCCTCGGAGAACAGCGTATGCTATGTGATATTGCATTAAAGCCTTGAATGGCATTGTGGCGGCATGACTCATCCAGTAATAAGTTATGTATTTTCCATCGACTGACAAATGAAAAAAATAGGGTCTATCTTTTTGTAGAAAAGTGACCAAAGCGTGTTTTCTTGGGGGCTCTCTCGTGTTGCAGCCATTCAGAGAGCAATATGTTTGAAAGTGAGTCATGAATTCCGCAATGCAAATGTCATATCAGCGCCTCAGCTTTATTAGCATTCTGTGTCATTCCCAGCCCTATCTCAACTTTTATCGTCCGGCCCCTCTGGTATGTTTCTGCTACAAATAGACGACATCCCATAATAATTCTCCAACCGCAAGTCGCTTTAGGCAGTCAATGGGAAAAGATATGACTGTGTATCAAAAGGTGTAGCCTAACCAGTCAAACTAACCCTGGCTCGGGTTAACCCATAAAGCACTACCTGAAAGCTTTCATGCTACTATCGCGTTTCACATACTAGACACGGAGCAGCCCGTTTCAGACCTTGATGTGTGTATCTTCTATCGTTCGGAGCCCTTTAGAATAATCTCTCAGGATTCAGGGGGTGTTTGCTCCATATTGTGCTCCATTTTGCCTGGAGGACATTTCTTCGGAGTCATTAATTAAAATCTAAAAGTTGACAGCGGCATTCACGCTAGCGCTGGAAGCGCGGATATCTACGGTGAGAGTTGTGCAAAGAGAGCGAAGGAGACACAGGCTCTCAACTGCGGGCCTCGTGCACTATGAGCCTCTGGCGTCGGGTTTGAGCCTCGGGTTGACAACTGTTTGGGCCTCCCTTCCTGTCACATCACTGTCTGTCCCCATACCATGTTCAAATCTCCGGTCTTAGAAAGAGGGAGATGAGGGGGTATAATGTGAATAACCTGTTAACTCGTACGACACATTTAAGGTATGAAAAGCGGCTAAGTACATTGATAAGACATGGATACCGCCGTACTAATACGGTCTCCTGACACAGCACATTGGCTTTGTACCAGCGTAATGGTGTCCTTTAATCTTCTAGACTTCCCCACCTTCCGCCAGTGTCCTATGGGGCCTGAAAACGGAAGCAATTACCACGTAGAAGCAAACCCCCGCGCGCGCACGGGGAAAATTACACCGATTTTTATAACATCCGCTTAATGTGTGGGCTGTCAATGACGCGTTGTAATATGGTAAGCGTCGGTGGCCTTTTAGACGCGCGCACGAATGACAGGTTTATGGAAACAACACGGTGCAAACGCAACACCGCCGTTCGTCAGTGGAACAGAGGCTCTGTGGTGAAGCTGTGTACGGGAGAGCGTGCTATTTAAATCCTCTTCATAATTGTGCTTTTGTGTCCTCGCGCCTGTTCGCAAATTGCATTTAAAATAAACCGGCAGCGCTCGGTAGCGCTAGCACATCCAATCTCAGGATTTGCCTTTTCAAAAGATTCAAAAGGTTAGAGCCAAAATGCTGGCGTTTTCTCATTTTACCCCTCGGTGGAGTTTAAATGTAGCTGGATCTGTGTGCCAGCATCTCTTTCTTCCTTTTATGCTCCGACAAAGCAAACTTCTATTAGGATCATTGTTGCTTATCTTTTGACTTGATATTATGGGGTGGTGGATGTTCACCACTTTCTCCTAGTCAGACCTCCAGTAGTAGTGTGTGTGTGTTGTTGTGGATACCGCTATCTCTGAAGGAGCCTCCTAACAAAGGGGATTTGATGATAACCCTCAGGTCAAGGGAATCGAGATGACTAATGATTCCGCTACGTCTCCCGTTACCGACGTCCTTGAGACCAAACAGGATATAGTGGTGATATTCTGTCATCACCGCCAAAGCATCCACACTATAAACTATGGTTCATTACACACCCTGGGAGTACAGGGTTTCAACCAGAACAGGTCCCAGCCGGAGGGAATGCAACAAATGCCGCTTCTGTGGAAAATATTCAGGAATAACAAATGTAAACCGACGTATTTGCTGCAATTTGAAAGAATGCAGAGAAAACAGCGTAAGGGCAATTCAGGAAGTAAATTAAATTTTTACAAGGAAAGTCCCTGTTTTTTCTACAGATTTAATCTCACAAGTGGCCTTGATTTGGTTCCTATCGGACCACTCCCTTAAGTTGTGTGAGACAGGGCCTGATGTTCTGTGTAGGCCTCAGAAAGCACGACTGAGATTGAAACTGTCGAGAAACGCTGTTAATGTGAGAGGGGTTCACGGCACATTGCTGTCCTGTTTCACAAACTCTCATAAATGATAGAATCCATAATCAAAAATGTATAAGGTCTCAGCGAGTCTCCTGTGTACGGGGAGTTCAATTTGGAATAGTGACCCACACTTCACAAATGCATTTTCATTGGCTTCAAGGCACAGATGTGAAGGAGGAAGTTCTGGTGTATTTATTTGGACTAAGTCTATTACTTCAACGTACACACCATTCCTGCAATCAAGTGCGACAAAAAAAACGTGTAACAGGCCACCTACTCTATTTTGCGAATGATGTCAGACCACCCTCCTTTCACTTCTTCACTTCTTGTGGACATAAATAGTGAACCGCTAGTTGAGCTTGGATAATCAGAATGCTGTCTAGATTAACCTTCTTGGCTACAGGAAAACAATATCTGATTATGAGAGAAGGGCCCTTCAGTGGCTACAGGAAAACAATATTTGATTTTGAGAGAAGGGCCCTTCAGTGGCTACAGGAAAACAATATCTGCTTTTGAGAGAAGACCCCTCCAGTGGCTACAGGAAAACAATATTTGATTTTGAGAGAAGGGCCCTTCAGTGGCTACAGGAAAACAATATCTGCTTTTGAGAGAAGACCCCTCCAGTGGCTACAGGAAAACAATATCTGCTTTTGAGAGAAGACCCCTCCAGTGGCTACTGGAAAACAATATCTGCTTTTGAGAGAAGACCCCTCCAGTGGCTACTGGAAAACAATATCTGCTTTTGAGAGAAGAGACCTCCAGTGGCTACAGGAAAACAATATCTGCTTTTGAGAGAAGACCCCTCCAGTGGCTACTGGAAAACAATATCTGCTTTTGAGAGAAGACCCCTCCAGTGGCTGAAGGAAAACAAGATCTACTTTTCGGGCCAGTGAACAGAATGTATGTGAACAGAATGTCAACAATTGTGGAAGATTGCATCTTTTTCTTTTTGTCTACGCAGCCTGTTTGTTGGCTCAAGCGTATATGTCCGGGCTCTAGCTATTGCATATATTGATGAGATGCGATAGAAAACTTGAGGCCATATTCTACATTAATGTATACCTGAAGAATCTCTCTATATTCTGCGTAAGAAATGTGTCATATTTGAAATCCAATCCATATATTGACACATGTCTTATTAAAGCAAGCGCACTGACATTTATTTATTTTCCTGGTTGACAGGCGATATCTAGGGCAGTCTTTTGTTTCGATCCACTCTGTAATACACAACACCCTCCCAGGCAGCTTTCACTCAAGCCCGTTATGCTGTCATTAGCGGGCTGGGTTTGGGTAAGCTTCTCTTCCCATTGATTGTGGCAGGACAATGGAGTCCTCAAAAGGATGGCCTCGTCTGCGCCGTGAACAGCGCCAGTAGTTTCAGCTATCTCCCCCCGCACAGCAACAGGAAGCAGAACCTGGACGTCTACTGGGCTAGTTCAAATGTGGGCTTCATACTGCCGGCGACACTCAATCAGCCCAAGCTGAGGGGAAAGTGCCAAGTTCAGGTCACATGCTGGTTTGTGGCTTGAGCTTTGCAACGCCGTCGGGGCGTCCTCGTGTGTGCCAAGAATTGGATTGAGGACCTGATTCGTCTCGCATCACTGACTCCTCGCCAAGTGTATTCGACAGCTTTCTACACACACCGGCGAATTCCGAAGAGGTGTTTCTTTAAGTGTCCTGTGGTATTCAGATAACATCATGCCTGGCGCAAACATTTGGTCGATATAAGCGGAAATATGTCATGCCCCCCCCCCCATTTTACTAGCTTATTGCTGTTTCATGTTACACGCCTTGAAATGTGTTGTACGATTCTTTGTTTCATTGCTGTGTCAGGGATTGGTTGTTGCTCAGTGGTAAACTCAACACAGTGGTCTCTCTGATCACGACCAAGGACCGCTATACCAGATATCTGAATCATTAGCATTACTCAGACGTATTATTGACCAAAACTAACTCATATTATAGACGTTGGATTAAAACGAGAAGTAAGGCTCCATTAGGTGACTTTTAACATTGCGAGAGCGTCTCTTATAGGGGCACACATTTGGTTGTTGAAAAGGTTTGAGTCCTACCAACCAGCCTGCATATATTTCATAAGTGTACTACACCAACATTGCTGTAATAGATCAATCTATTCTTCTCTATTGAAACCATATTTTGGTGTGTTTTAAAATGAACTTTATGGATGACTGGCTGTATGAACCATCCTGCGTTCTAGTTGTAAGTCACAGCATTACAGAAAAGGATGTCCTATTTACCGTGTTGTTTTACATTGCCTACTTTATCGTTGTTTATCACTGTAACTCACTTGCAAATGACGTCTTTCATGTTCTGCTTTCCTGGCACCAACTGCTGACACACATTTTGCAATGTTGTAGATCTGTGGAACGGCAACACTCACCGCTAAATCTGTTTGGTGTTACGGAGGAGAATTATGTTGCTTGTCAAGCGGTCAAATTAAATTGAATTGATTATCATTTTCAACACCTCCATTACAGACGTACAATGAGATTTCTGTGGTTGCATGGATCAGCAATGGGATCTCATGCTAAAAAACAGAAAATACATAAAAACAGAAAATGTGCATTGACAATAACAAAGTTGGAGGACAAGATAAAACCTACTGTAGTGACGCAGTCCTAATCCTGTCCCTAAACTAAGCCCTAAACTCAACATAAAATGTATCCATTGTCACAAATTATGGGGGTTGCCGTTTTTTCTAGTTTTTGTCTGACCTGACAGCCTTTTTTATGCAAATGTCTTGTTCAGACGAATTTGTGCTTTCGTTGTGTGAGAAACTGTTGGCATCCGAGGACACACTCGACTACACAGCGAGAGGAAGGCAGAGGGATACACAGACCGTGGCAACTAGCGCAAATTCAGGCAAATTATATGATCCCACAGTCTGCAAATATGGAGATGATTTACTCGGCTGGAGCAAAACTCTGTGCCACTTGTCATTTATCCTCTGGCATCATCCATGTTCGCGACGGTCGCTGTGCTTCCATTCCGGTCTTTCCCTTAAGACTCCCTGAACAATAAGAACACGCAGAGAGGCTATAAACACTCTTTATGAGGGACTGTGAGAACTGCCAGAGGAAAGAATAAAGGCCTCTCCATTGACTTTCCAAACAGTACCTCTGTGTAGTCAATCTGTGATGCATGCCCCACTTTAAACAACAACAACTTCTAGAACAAATCACTGCGGGAAAGACACTTCTGTGAAGATCTGTCGTCATACAGTCTCCTCGTCAGCTGAATGGCAGAGATTATTGTAAATAATAATAAACCAGTATTAATGCAAATACAGTGTTACTGTTTTAGAACCATTTGATGTTACGTGTTGTTTCTGTCAACCTTGTTGTAGGTAATCTGATGCCTCTGGAGACAGTGATTTTCTCTCCATGCTGTTAGTGTGTTTGTGTGTACAGAGTTTCCTAAGCCTGTAAGTGGTACAAATCTCTGCAAGGAGGGTAAAACAGCAATAATAAGATCCTGTGGAGGCATTTCCTTGGTCTCCGTGAAATAAAGGGCTACTATTGGCTTAAAGTTAACGTGACAGCCAAGGTTACGTTTAGAAGCAGGGTTAAAGGTTGGTTTGGCGTTACTTTAGTTTCAAGGTTAGTGGTTTTTGAGTTAGGTTACGGTTAGAGGACGGATTAGATTTAGGATGTTACGGCAAATAGGATTGAGAGGCGGAATACTTTTTAAATCCTCTCGCGGATATTGGAGTGATGCGTCATGACAATTCGAAAAGTGTACAAAGTGTAGTTCATAATGGTCAGAGTGATGCGACGATTGAAATCACATCGGATTATTTTAAATTTTTCTCGTGACCAACATAGTAAGTTACGTCATCTATTTCTCAAAGTCATTCACGTTCTCCTGTTGTAAATACACATAGATGGGTGTGTGAAACACCTAAAGGAAAAACAGTGACCACATTTTTTTGCAAACCCTTAAACCGGGGCTCGGGCCCTCTTATTTCTAAATACTGACTTTAACCGTTAAATATTATAAAATGTTTGAGGTCAACTAAATGTATTAAACTTATTACAAAATGGATACATTTGCTTCAGTGAAAATGTACCAGTAATTAATATGTTCCTTTAACAGGATAATCCATGAATGATTGTTAAAATACGCTGCGATAGTTGTAGTTTGTTTAGAATTGACCTTGTTTTGCCCTTTGTCTTTGCCGAGCTTTCCTATCTCCACTACGGTTTAGTTGAGGTTATGTGCACACTGGCTTATCTTCTGGAGAGCTTTGCCTTAACGTGGACATAGCTGGGGGTTGGAGGACTGTAAGTTAAGCCAAGTCTGAGCAGTCTATTAAACGGCTGCATGGAGGGGAGATATGGTCGGAATTGGGGTCTTGGGTTGGCTTTACTTCATATAGAGCCTCAGTCATCCAGGCTCGCTCAAACCCTGAGGTGGCAGATTGTCCTCTTCTGGTGGTCTTGTTGTGCTTCTGAAAGGGCTACTGGACCTTTTGTCTTGTTTCCACAGACCGATAAACCAATGGAAGGAACGACCATTGACAGCGCTGCATGCTTTGTTATCTCTCCCTGTCTCTCTCTCTGTCTCTCTGTCTCCATCTGTGTCCTTCTGTCTCTCTGTATCTCTGTCTCCATCTGTGTCCTTCTGTCTCTCTGTCTCCCCTGTCTCCATCTGTGTCCTTCTGTCTCTCTGTATCTCCTGTCTCCATCTGTGTCCTTCTGTCTCTCTGTATCTCCTGTCTCCATCTGTGTCCTTCTGTCTCTCTGTATCTCCTGTCTCCATCTGTGTCCTTCTGTCTCTCTGTATCTCTGTCTCCCTCTGTGTCCTTCTGTCTCTCTGTATCTCTGTCTCCCTCTGTGTCCTTCTGTCTCTCTGTATCTCTGTCTCCCTCTGTGTCCTTCTGTCTCTCTGTCTCCCCTGTCTCCCTCTCTCACTTGCCGTCTAGTCTGGTTGTTTTGAACGTTTTCACAATGACGACTGGCGAAGAAACAATTCTGGTCTTAAAATTATTAGAACAAATCAGTGAAGTCAAGCGGCAGCAGAGTACTGATTTCTCTCCTGCTTTCTAGTATTGTCTGTCTCACACCCCAACAGCGCCTGCGTTCAGCTTACAAGCTGAAAGGCCCGGGGTCACTCAGCCTTTGAATTCCCTCGGCACTTAAATCTTTCATCACGTCAAGCTCCTCATCCCCCTGTTCCTTGGTCGCCTGCTGTGCAGCTCCTGCTCTTTCTCTGTAGTTTTAGTTCGAAACTGTCATTATTTCAGCCCTCCCCCGTACGATGCCTGTCTCTTTTGTCCTCCTCCTCTTTTGTAGCCATGTGCTGTGACAGATTCTTGCCTCTTTGAAGCAGGACGACGCGACCGCAATGTGCCGACTCATGACGCCTATCTACAGTACTGTGGTGTACTCTGATGAGCCATAACATTACGACCACCTGACGCCTATCTACAGTACTGTGGTGTACTCTGATGAGCCATAACATTACGACCACCTGACGCCTATCTACAGTACTGTGGTGTACTCTGATGAGCCATAACATTATGACCACCTGACGCCTATCTACAGTATTGTGGTGTACTCTGATGAGCCATAACATTATGACCACCTGACGCCTATCTACAGTATTGTGGTGTACTCTGATGAGCCATAACATTACGACCACCTGACGCCTATCTACAGTACTGTGGTGTACTCTGGTGATGAGCCATAACATTATGACCGCCTGATGCCTATCTACAGTACTGTGGTGTACTCTGATGAGCCATAACATTATGACCACCTGACGCCTATCTACAGTACCGTGGTGTACTATCCATAACAGTACTGTGGTGTACTCTGATGAGCCATAACATTATGACCACCTGACCTGATGCCTATCTACAGTACCACCTGACGTCTACAGTATTGTGGTGTACTCTGATGAGCCATTAACTACAGTACTGTGGTGTACTCTGGTGATGAGCCATAACATTATGACCGCCTGATGCCTATCTACAGTACTGTGGTGTACTCTGATGAGCCATAACATTATGACCACCTGACGCCTATCTACAGTACTGTGGTGTACTCTGATGAGCCATAACATTACGACCACCTGATGCCTATCTACAGTACCGTGGTGTACTCTGATGAGCCATAACATTACGACCGCCTGATGCCTATCTACAGTACCGTGGTGTACTCTGATTAGCCATAACATTACGACCGCCTGATGCCTATCTACAGTACTGTGGTGTACTCTGATTAGCCATAACATTACGACCGCCTGACGCCTATCTACAGTACTGTGGTGTACTCTGATGAGCCATAACATTATGACCGCCTGATGCCTATCTACAGTACTGTGGTGTACTCTGATGAGCAAAAACATTATGACCACCTGATGCCTATCTACAGTATTGTGGTGTACTCTGATGAGCCATAACATTATGACCACCTGACGCCTATCTACAGTACTGTGGTGTACTCTGATGAGCCATAACATTATGACCACCTGACGCCTATCTACAGTACTGTGGTGTACTCTGATGAGCCATAACATTATGACCACCTGCCCTGATATGCTGGTCATTTGCATGCTGCCACAACCGCGCTGATTCGCCGCGGACCCTTAAGGTGTCCTGTGGTATCTGACCCCAAGACATTAGCAGCAGATCCTTCAAGTCCCGTAAACTGAGAGGTGAAGCCGCCCTGAATAGGACTTGTTTGTTCAGGGTATCCCACATCTAAACAATCAGATCGAGATCTAAGAAATGTAACTCTTCATTCATTACGTACAAACGGTTCCCCAGCAATGTGCGCAGTGTGGCAGGGTGCATTATCACTGCCATCAGGGAATACCATTGTCATGAAGGGGTGTAGCTGGTCTATAACAACGTTTAGGTAGATGTAAGGTGTGAAAACGACGCCCACATGAATGCCTGTACCCAGGGTTTCTCAGTAGAATATTGCCCAGAGCATCACACCATCACACTCTCTCCACTGGCTTGTCGTCTTCCCACAGTGCACCCTGGTGCCATCACTTCCCCAGATAAACAGCACACACGTACACGGCAGGGAGCAGCCACTGTGACATTCCTCCAGTAACCATCCTTAACATTTCATGTGACTTGTGCCCCAGTAGACCTTCTGCCCGTTCAGACAAGACGGGATGAGCCTCGGGCGTCCAACATCTTGTCGTCGGTTTGTGGTTTGTCCGTCATCAGACCGCTGTCGGGTTTGGCCACAGGTTTGGCCACAGGTTTGGTCATTTCACTGATGCTCTGACCCAGTTACCCAGTGCGGCCATAACAATATGTTTCACCATTGAGTGGTCATAGTGTTTTGTCTCATGAGCATTTTGCATATTTAGTGATTCAGCAACAACAATTGGGATTTTTTTGGGGATAATACATTAATTCAGACGTGGTACAATACAAATCAATTCTGACATCTTACAATTGGAAATGACCAACTCGATGAGCCTTTTTAGACCTTGTATATATGCTACTTGTTTGCAGAAGAAGTTCCAGCAACAACTGATACCCACATTTAGATAAAGAATGGTCAAGCCTTAATTTGACATCGCTCAAACGAATGAGGAGACAGGACATATGCACAGGGGGAACGGGGGTCATTTACCAAAACAACTAGAACTATTACAAACTAAACATTGAACATCAAGGGAGGACAGAACAACCACAGCGGCATATGACACACTAGGAACGGAGGTACTCACATAGGGACAGTGATTAGGAAAACAGGCGAGGGCAATAAAAACACAACAGGAGTCTGTGATCCAAGAGACAGAGTTGGCGTTGGATCTCACTGGTACAACCCCCCCCCCACCCACCCGCACCGCCACCAAGGGTTGGATTTGTAATGTGGTGTGTGTGGTATTTGGAGTAGTACGTTTGTGTGTTTGGTATTTGGAGTAGTACGTTTGTGTGTTTGGTATTTGGAGTAGTAAGGTTGAGTGTTTGGTATTTGGAGTACCGGTAGTAAGGTTGTGTGTTTGGTATTTGGAGTAGTATGGTTGTGTGTTTGGTATTTGGAGTAGTAAGGCTGTGTGTTTTGTATTTGTTGTAGTAAGGTTGAGTGTTTGGTATTTGGAGTACCGGTAGTAAGGTTGTGTGTTTGGTATTTGGAGTAGTATGGTTGTGTGTTTGGTATATGGAGTAGTAAGGTTGTGTGTTTGGTATTTGGAGTAGTAAGGCTGTGTGTTTTGTATTTGGAGTACCGGTAGTAAGGTTGTGTGTTTGGTATTTGGAGTAGTATGGTTGTGTGTTTGGTATATGGAGTAATAAGGTTGAGTGTTTGGTATTTGGAGTAGTAAGGTTGAGTGTTTGGTATTTGGAGTAGTAAGGTTGTATGTGTGGTATTTGGAGTAGTAAGGTTGAGTGTTTGGTATTTGGAGTAGTATGGTTGTGTGTTTGGTATATGGAGTAGTAAGGTTGTGTGTTTGGTATTTGGAGTAGTAAGGCTGTGTGTTTTGTATTTGGAGTACCGGTAGTAAGGTTGTGTGTTTGGTATTTGGAGTAGTATGGTTGTGTGTTTGGTATATGGAGTAATAAGGTTGTGTGTTGGGTATTTGGAGTAGTAAGGTTGAGTGTTTGGTATTTGGAGTAGTAAGGTTGTGTGTTGGGAATTTGACATTTTTGTTTTACGACTGAAGATTAGGTTTCTTTTGCCTCTGGTTTCTCATTTTATGGCAATGGTGGTGCTATTATAAATAAATTATGCATAATTTCAAATCAAATCCATTTTCTAATTCATTCTGTAATTTCTTGAGAGCTACAGATTCACTATATTAAATAAATGATGTCCTATTTCAAATCGAGTGCTATTTAAAATGTGAGAATATGTATTTGTTTGGTGGCAAAGATTATATGTTCTGGTGGCCAGCACTTCCAGTATAGCTTTATATTAGACATTTCAAACTATTTTATCTGCAGCTGATCTGTCACCCGAAACCAAAGCCTTTACGCCTATGAGATGAGTTTACTTGGTATTTGACCGTGGGTCAGTAGCAGTAGAAGACCGGTGTGACTCGCACAACACAGTCCTGTAGCACAGCCTGTTTGTGATCACGTCATGAAAGGCCAGACATGTTGTCCTCCATCGGGGCCGTGTGCAAACTCAGTGGAAAACAGAGACATTCTCCACAGGGTCGTCAGTGGGAAGCCTGGCCAACAGGTCTGCTTTGTAATGAGCATCGCCGTCTGTCTTCGGGAGACGGGGTTCCTTCTGGAGGACTAATTTCAAAATCATCTATTGTGTTTCTGTTTTGCTTGAAATGACATGCAGATATAGGATTTAAAATGATTCACTCTGTCGTTGCAGGAAACGACCCACTCAGGAATGCTAAACTTGTAGGATATTTAAGGCCCGAAAAGGCCTGCGGTTTCCAATTGAAAATGTCAGTTGTTATTTGGCCTGACAATTTATCAGCCCCAACGAAATAGCCATTAATTATCCACGCAATATTTCACATTTCCTGTTGCTGCAGAACTATTTTCATCCTGTGAGAAACTGATGAAATTATCTTTAACATAACTTGATTTACAGAGGTACCATATATCATGTGACGTCTCACGCAGATTAAACGATTCGATCAGTCCATATTACACCCGTCAGCGGTCGTTTATCGTAGTCCTTGCGGTGTAACTGACTCTAGTCTGTTGTAGTAAATTAATGGGACAGTGTTCCTGATCTCTGTTACGCCCATGTAGCGTGTGTTAACCTCCAAAAATAATTTGAACGTTGTTATTATTTTCGTTTTTTGTCAACGTCTCCTATTCTACTGTCTCACATAGAAGCAGAATAAAGGTAAGTTCTGGTGTAGTACGCGTGGTTGCATCAGGTCCACTTATGAACCTTTCCACTCAGCATAATCTTCACCTGGTTACCCTAGAGATCAATTACTAACTCCCCTCCTCCGCATAGAAGGCAAAAAATTGGGAATTCTCACCAGCCTTGGAGCCAAAACCGGGTGCGTGACGGTGTTGACAGGAGACATTTTCGGCCACGCCGGTTTCTGCTGCAATGTATATCAAATGTCATCCAAACGGGGAGGCAGCTTCAGTGTATGAATAAAACATCCACGTCTTTATCTTTGCCACTCTCTCTGCCCAGGTGAAAAGAAATCTCCACGGCAACAGCTGATCAAGTCAAATTAAGTGCGTCCGTGGCCGGGCCTCGGGCTACATGTATCTGCTCATGTTCATTACGCGGGACCTCGAATAAACCGTCAAACCGAACAAATTAGTCACAATTACAGGGAGAAAATGGCACGGTTGTAATTAGCGAAGCCTCGGGATGTCCAGTTCGGTCAGCGCGGTAATTAGAGGCCATTCTGAAGGTAGTGGCAGCTGTCTAACGGTTATTCATTCATTTGTTAAAACGCAATGGATAACTCTTGTGTTTTACTCCCTCCTAAAGACAACAGGCAAATCAGATGGACACGTTAGTGTAATTGTACCAAATCAAACATTAACCGAAATGTCTTTGTATCTGTTTGTGTGTTGCCCATTGCAATTGGGAACGAAAAATGTAAAAGGTCATATTTTATTCAGAAACCAAGAGCAGGGCTATTCCCTGATAGGGTAAAGTGAACAACAGTGAAAGGCTTTTTAGAAGATGGTAAGACGACCTACAATAGACAGTCACATTTCACCCCTCATTGTTTGACAATTACTAAAGCATCCTCTCTGAGCTGCCATTGTTAAGATTCAGATGAAAGCGTTTTATTTTTTCTCAAATGCATCAACATTAGTTGTGAGGATGTTTTGCAAAGGACAATTAAAAATACCTTTAAATATTAACTTCCCTGACTGTGAGTCCGGGGTTGAATTGTCTGTAGTTTACAATAAAATTATGTTTTGTTGGTTGTATATATAAAGCAGTAGTTCATGGTTGTTCCTATAAGGATCTTGTTAAATAAATACAGAAGCTTTGTCATAATTGCCTGAAGGATGCAGAATGGGATAAAATGGCAGCCATATTGGGTAGGGAGAAAATGAATATATAGCCATGGGTGATGAATGTCTTGCTGCTTTACTTACGCAGGAAAGTTATAAGGCAAGTAAAACATTATGTATCAGAAATTGTGTGATCTCCTGTCACCCCAAAATATTGCTGAAATAAAGAAAATGTATACCAGCATTTTTTTTTTATATTTCAATCAATCCACCAGGTTAGTTTCCAGTGAAGTAAATCTACGATTGTACCATTCCAGTTTAATAGTATTACATAATAGTACCGTTTCTTTATAGTAAAACTGTTGTTATTCAGGCGTATGTAGTTGTGTTCTACAGTAGTTGTGTTCTACAGTAGTTGTGTTCTATAACAGTAGTTGTGTTCTACAGTAGGTGTGTTCTATTACAGTAGTTGTGTTCAATTACAGTAGTTGTGTTCTAATACAGTAGTTGTGTTCTACAGTAGTTGTGTTCTACAGTAGTTGTGTTCTACAGTAGTTGTGTTCTATAGTAGTTGTGTTCTATAACAGTAGTTGTGTTCTAATACAGTAGTTGTGTTCTACAGTATTTGTGTTCTATTACAGTAGTTGTGTTCTATAACAGTAGTTGTGTTCTACAGTAGTTGTGTTCTATAACAGTAGTTGTGTTCTACAGTAGTTGTGTTATATTACAGTAGTTGTGTTCTACAGTAGTTGTGTTCTACAGTAGTTGTGTTCTATAACAGTAGTTGTGTTCTACAGTAGTTGTGTTCTACAGTATTTGTGTTCTATAACAGTAGTTGTGTTCTAATACAGTAGTTGTGTTCTAATACAGTAGTTGTGTTCTACAGTAGTTGTGTTCTATAACAGTAGTTGTGTTCTACAGTATTTGTGTTCTATAATAGTAGTTGTGTTCTACAGTAGTTGTGTTCTACAGTAGTTGTGTTCTACAGTAGTTGTGTTCTATAACAGTAGTTGTGTTCTACAGTAGTTGTGTTCTACAGTAGTTGTGTTCTACAGTAGTTGTGTTCTATAATAGTAGTTGTGTTCTACAGTAGTTGTGTTCTACAGTAGTTGTGTTCTACAGTAGTTGTGTTCTACAGTAGTTGTGTTCTATAACAGTAGTTGTGTTCTACAGTAGTTGTGTTCTATAACAGTAGTTGTGTTCTACAGTAGTTGTGTTCTACAGTAGTTGTGTTCTACAGTAGTTGTGTTCTATAACAGTAGTTGTGTTCTACAGTAGTTGTGTTCTACAGTATTTGTGTTCTATAACAGTAGTTGTGTCCTATAGAGGAGGCTGCTCTACACGGATAGTATGTTTGCCAGTGCCGCAGAGGTCAAAAGGCAGTTACACAAGGAGACAAACATCAAGAAGGCCCAACCTCCCCAGATAATTGATTATGATGGTGTGTGTGTGTGTGTATCTGGATCTGTGTATGTCTGTCAGCACTTTATGTGTGTCTGTGCCCTCTGAGCATATTGTGCTTGCATCTGCTCCCAGCATGATTGTGTGTGTGCTGTGTGTGTGTGTGTGTGTGTGTGTGTGTGTGTGTGTGTGTGTGTGTGTGCGTGCTAGTGGGGGATGGAGAATTAGATCTGTCCCTCAATAAATCTTGGGTTGGGAGTGTTTAGAGAAGAAGTGACTGGGCTATCAGTCAGCTACCCGGGTGGCAGGTGAAGACAGGACTTCTGAGCCTGTTATTCAAATTGGGTAATCAGACCCACCCACTGGGAGTCCTGCTGCTCTTGCATTTTAAAACTCACAGGCCGTAGGATTAAGAAGCGAGAGATCGCTAAAAAGACCTTCTTAAACACCGTAATCAGGTTTAAGAAATGACTTGAATGATTTTCACTGTGTGTTTTCATCATGCAGCTTTTGAGCATTCATTTCTGATGGTGGCATTTTACAACACTGAACACCTCCATCTCCTGTTTCTCTTGAATGACGTCACAGATGCTCCTCACAGTCTATCATTGCATTTAGACCAAATCAATATGATACAGTTGTCCTTGAAAAGGTTGTTTGGCAAATTAAAACATTCTCTGTGTTCTCTGTGTGTATGCATGTGCATTTCCCAGTGTGTGTGTGTGTGTGTGTCTGCCTGTCTCTGTATGTATGTGCGTGTGTGGCTGTGGGCCTGTCTCTGTGCGTGTGTGTGCCTGTCTGTATGCGTGTGTGTGTATGTGTCTGCCTGTCTCTGTATGTGTGTGTGTGCCTGTATTTGTATGTGTGCCTGTCTTTGTATGTGTGTGCATGTTTGTGTGTGTGTGTGTGTGTGTCTGTGTGTGTGTGTGTGCATATACAGATATGCACGTATATATGTTTGTTGTAGATGCAATAACACCTTTCTTTTCTCACGCCGGAATGCTCCTCAACTGTCATGTTCGATACAATGTGAATCATTCAAGGCTCTTTCTGTGAATGTATTTTGGCTTTCCAAAAGTGAAAGGGAACAACGGCACGTTTTTGATTACACTGTACATCGATGACGCCCGTTGCACATTATTAAATTGACTTTGAAATGTTCCTCCGGGAAGAAACCACAGTTGGGCTGTCCTCACCAAACCAAGTCTGAATATTCAAAGCATCTTTATGCAAAACCACGGATGGTGATGAATAAGAATGATCTGCTGTAAATAAATAAATGCAATTTTTCAGGCACTTATTTTCCCTGCAAATTAAAGCAAGAAAAAAACATGAATAATAACTCCGGCTTTTAGGCTCCAAGCTTCCTAACACAACCAACATGGACAGAATGTATTAGGTACCAGTTTGTAGCAGCGGTGTGTACCAGAAACATTTGTGCTGCTGCCAACTGAAGACATTTCGTTTTCAGAATGAAAGTGTTAAAGGCTAAAAGACCGGTTGTGTCTGAGCCAGGGGAAACCAGTGAAGTGTGGGCCCAAGTCTAGCAGACAGGAGATGAAGTATTGACGTCTTCTAGCCTGGAGTCAGGGAGGCCCGGCGTAGATAACCACCCCGGAGACAGGGTGACTACTCAGACGAATGGGGGCATTTGGAGCTGAGAAGTTGATCTGCCCGTTGCCCTGACTGACATGGGCCGCTGACTTCTCTCCAGTGCTGTCTGAATCAGGAATACGAAACTATAACGAATCATGATGCATTCAGTGTCCTACTGTGGGAGAGAATCGTCCAATGGCGTGACAATGCTCTGCAGAATACAGGAAACACATATTTACACCGGAATCTATGTTAATAGATACATTTGATTCAGTTGAGCACATAAGTAAAACCAAACCCTGTCTTCCAAATCCACTGATAAATGCGTACACACATACACACACGCCTCCTTCTCTCAACTGCATCCTGCCAGGCACACCAGTCTGCCCTGATTGATGGGACGGTGGCTTGACTTAATTACCCGTGAAAGGCTATAGCCCACGGAAGAAGGAAGGTAACAATGAGATATTGAAGCTGGCCAGCGGTGGACAGCTGTTGTTGACAGGCTCTTCCCGAAACAAATGACGGAACACAGCCGGTTCGGAGCTCTGATCGGCCCAACACGGTCCTGCTGCTCCCCTTAAACGGGCTCCGGTTTAAGGTTATCAGTGTGTGGGTGTGGCCGGCCGGGAGTGACACTGCGGCTGCGCAGTCAGACCACGGCGGTTAGCGACGGTAATATCTAAATGCGCCAAACGCGCGGACGTTTATCTCTTGGATTCCCCATGAAATGCTCTTGTTTGGCTCGTTCCGCAGTGATAAGCGGGGCTTAGTGACAGTATTTATAGTGCAGCAGATACATCTGGGACAATGAAAGCAATTAGCTCGCCGTGATGAATGTGAAAGGCACAATAATTGGAGTGCAGTTGAAGCTACACCGACTGTATCTGGGAGTTGGGATCCTGGCATCCGCAGGCACACTGGTTTGGCAACGATCCCTTCCTTCCAGATGACTGTCCGTTTAGCTACAGCAAGGAGGAACCCCGTAGTAAAATGTGTATAGTTGTGTCAGATTGTGATTAGTCAATATAGGCCTACTACCATTTGACCGGATGGCGACTGCTAATAACTGCTCATGACTCTCTATTCACGTTAAAGATGACATTCTTGTCTAAATTACATCTGAATAATTTGAGCAACGGCAACATATTGATTTGTCCAAACAATCAACTGGGACAAACTATTTTGTCAGTCTTTAAATCCCACAGTCTGCTGAGAGGCAATACAATACCGTTTATAATGATTGTTTATATTATGTGTGTCTGTCCAGCCGAGATAAAGTGAGGTGATGGACTCTGGGCCTTGGTTATGATTTGGGGAAATAATGTAACTCCATATAGCCGTGTGTTTTTATTTTTCATTCTGGGATCAGTGGATGGGGAACGGTCTGTATTGTTAGCTGGGATGTGTTTTTATTTTTCATTCTGGGATCAGTGTATGGGGACCGGTCTGTATTGTTAGCTGGGATGTGTTTTTATTTTTCATTCTGGGATCAGTGTATGGGGACCGGTCTGTATTGTTAGCTGGGATGTGTTTTTATTTTTCATTCTGGGATCAGTGTATGGGGACCGGTCTGTATTGTTAGCTGGGATATGTGTTTTTTGGCGGGATGGTAAGAAAGCAGTAATTACAGACTACCGCACAGCTCTTCAAAGCCGAACCAGCCAGTCAGTATGGAAAATAAAGAGCAGTACGTTACCACCGCTACATCAATTTGACCGCATTTTAGTATGGCAGCCGGGATTCCCTCCCTTTTATCTCTGCATAGTATGTCACTAAACATAGCTCATTTAAGAGCCCTGTCATTACTACATAACTGCCGAGGGAGTCCAAGGAACAACTCCTCAGCAGCAGAATCATTTGAACTCCTCCAAAAACAACAGAATAAATGTGCATTGATTGCCATGTGTTACTCTGCTGCTTTGATGTGGCCTGTTACAGCTGTGAGGCCTTCCTTTGGGGTTATTAAGGTTGTCCATTTGACGTTTCTGTGTTGTGATTTTGTTTAAAAAAATCTAACTAATTCTAGAAAAAATCTGACATTTATTGCATGGGTCGTGATGTTTTTTTCCCCTCAGAAGTTGACATATATCGTATGCAGTTCTCTTGTGACACGTAGCTTGGATGAATGTTTGCCTTCAGTGTGGCCCTTTTCCCTTTATATAGGGTAACTATGAATATTAACTCACCATCTATTTTGTACAGTGTTTGCTTTAATACATAACTCTTACGTGGAGTATCAGCACATAAAACTTCTATCACTGTTCCCGTTTGTATTTATATCCTGTGTTTTTTTCACTATCCACTTCAATATGAAATGTGTTTTTACTAGTGCTCCTTTGGCCCTTGTTTAAACACGTACACTATATAGGAAACAGGATGGTTTGATACACAGCCGAGGTGATATTTAAAGGGAATCTAATCAGATGTATTTTATAAAGCCCGTTTTACAATGACATCCGTCACAGCGTGCTCTCTCACAAACACTCAGCCTGAAACCCGACAGAGAGCGCGCACATAAACAAGTGAAGAGATTGCTGACTGACTTTATTTTTTCCTTTGTCTTATTAGATCTGTCAGAGAAGAAGAGCGACCTACGAGTGTGTGATGACTCCAGCTGCCGTTATGGAGGCGTCTGCAGGGATGACGGGGCCACACTAAAGTGTGTGTGCCAATTTCAGGTGCGTGTATGACTAGACTGTGTACACGTGTGCATGTGTGTGTGTGTGTGTGTGTGTTGAGGCACAATTGTATTCCGGAATTCCCCTCACTTTTCATCCCTTTACGGGTCTGAGGTGAGTGGGTAGGGCAAAGCAATATCGCCACCTAGTTTCAGACATTATTTTCACCGGTCATAGAAGTGTCTATGTGTGAGTGTGTTTCTGTCTGTGTTGTGTTTTTGTGTTCACGAACCATACATACCCACTAGACAGAATGGTGGAATTGTAATGTGCTCAAGACAAATATTATTATCAATATATTGTATCGGCTGTGGCGTTTATACAAGGCACAGTTGGTAGTAAACGGCCCAAAGTGTGCCAGAAAAATATCCCCCACGCCAGTACACCATTTAAATGTCGCAGCAGAAATCTGGACTCATCTGACAAGGCAATGTCTTTCTGGGCAATCAAGTTGTAGCCTCAGTTTGCTGTTCTTAGCTGACAGGAGTGTCACCCGATGTGGTCTTCTGCTGCTGTCGCCCATCTGCTCCAGGGTTCGACATGTTGTTTGGTCAGAGATGCTCCTCTGCAAACCTTGGTTGTAACGAGTGGTTATTTGAGTTGCTGGTGCATTTGTATCGGCCTGAACCAGTCTGGCCCTTCTCACCTGACCTCTGCCATCAACAAGGCTTATGCCCGGAGAACTGCTGCTCACTGGATGTTTTTTATTGGCTGGATTATTCTCTGTAAACCCTAGACATGGTTGTTCCGGAAAATCCCAGTAGATCAGCGCTTTCTGAAATACTAAAACCAGCCCGTATGGCTGCTTTAAGAAAGTCACCTTTCTTAAAGCAGCAGTATTTCATAGAGGCATCTTTACCACTATATCGCCACCAGCCGTTTAACATTCCGATGTGGTATAAATACATTAATTGAAGCCCGTATTTTTTAATTTTACAGAGGCATTCACGCTTTCTTGTCTTTTTTCCTCCGCCAGTGTCACAAGAACTACGTCCCCGTGTGTGGCTCTAACGGAGACACCTACCAGAACGAGTGCATTAGGAGACAGGCCGTCTGCAAACAGCAGAGACAGATCTCCCGGGTATCTGACGGGCCGTGCTCGGCAGGTGAGTGTCTCCGCCTTCGAATTACTGCAAGGGAGATGTCATTAGGCCACGCCCCCTCCACACCAGTGTCATTGGTGTTACTGTATACTCTCACTAATGGCGATGGGTCAACAACCAATCACAGAACAATCATTTCTATTTGAGGATTATTTGTAGTTTACAACAGTGTTTAATCGATGGCAGGTTTAAATTCGGAGCCTTTATCGTGATGGTTTCACTCCAGTAGAACCAGCAGATGTGAGACTGAATAAATGTTTACTTTGAAAGGGTAAACATTTATTTAATCTGACCCCTGAGGTTTCTGCTAGATGTTTTCTTTAATGGTTACTGTGAATGAATTAGGATTGGCCAGTATGTCTGAAGGTATGCTGGACACATTTTCATCAATTTAATGTAAACCCCAGAACACAATTCATTAGACATTATATTCTATTGCTTGCAAAGTGTATTTAAGTAATTGAAATATACAAGCAATAGTTTCTTGGCTGGTCAAGGGCTGTCTTTACCATGAAAAATAGACCCCAATAGACTCAAAACTCAAGGCTACTTTAGTATAAACTACACCATCACACAGACTTGTTGGTATCTAGGCACATACGATAATTAGAATATGACAAAGGCACTATACATTAAGTTCTTCCATTTAATCCATACTGCATTCTGACATGACATATGTAGATAGGTGGGCAGGGTACACATGCCGTCTTCACTTTTGTAACGTCCAGTTCAGCTAAATGAATAATGTAAACTATGGTGTCAGATTAGGGCCAAATTTAGTTGGTCTGTAAAGGGTGAGAAAGATTCCAGATCTCAGACGGGGCAAAGAGGCAGCAGAAAGCGTATCTTGTGAGCAAGGAATTAGCGTGAACGTATAAATAAAAAAAAATGTACACACCGTCAGTGTTTGTCACGGAAAGTACACTTAAGAACTTGAAATGTGTGGATTTGAGCAAGCTAAAGATCGCTGTCGTATGCCGTACGTTAGTCTCGTAAGAGTATTTCATTTCAACATCAACTAATCCTATTGGCCTTAGAATGTTACAGTGCACAAACATATAACTTTCACAGACGTGTATTTAAAGAACGGTTTATAGACCTACTTCATGTGACAGGAATAATTATTTATATATATATATATATGTTCATTGTATTTATTTATATATATTTTTATTGTATTTATTTATTGCATATTTTAGTATATTTTACACATCTCCAGATATGTTTTCTGTCTTGACCGACACCACCAAGTCTAATGAACACTTTTGTCTATTTCTTGTGTTATTCCTTTATGAAATCATTATGTAGGTAGACTCAGACTGTAAGTAAAATCATATTAGACACAACCAATCAGCAGCTAGCCTAAGATAACCCTACATGAGTTAAATAGGCTATTTTAAATCACATACTACATATTGAATAGGCCTACATTACAGAATGCTAGGTCATTCTCCTAATTGATCGAGAAGATATGAGCAGCGTCTTATTTCGATTTGCTTTTCATTTTTCAGAATTCAAATTATCTGGGTGAACTGGTCAAAACCATATTTGATTCCAAGGCAGAAACATAAACAGACAGATTGCTCACACACCCCCAGACACAAATACAGTTTTGGTCAGCACTGGCACTAAAATAGTTCTTAACAGGTATTACTCACCTTAAGCCATTGTCAATGTCCCAAGACCCAATGTCCCAAGACAGGGGTCACTTTGACACCAAGAATGCCCTGAAGTGCCAGAACCA
Organism: Dallia pectoralis; assembly: GCA_029465975.1. Lineage (NCBI taxonomy): Eukaryota > Metazoa > Chordata > Actinopteri > Esociformes > Umbridae > Dallia > Dallia pectoralis. The sequence continues at coordinate 7,975,478 of CM055732.1, read as the reverse complement.
TCGAGCAACAGTTTCCAGCTTGTGTTATGAAGCCAATCTTTCGGCACCTGGGCCTGATTTCCCTGGTGAGGCGCCACAGTACAGAACTTCTAGAACACCTCAACAAGGTTTCTGCCACTGTAATATGCCCTCTGTTTCCATTTCCTCCCTCCCTGCTCAGTCCAATTTCTTCTCCCCCAGATTTATGTTTCCTGTAATTGAAGCATTTGGCGGCTATGAGCCAACTGTAGAGGCAACGTCATGAATACTAAGGGCCCTGCCGGTTTATGTCTCCTAGCTGAAGACAGCAGAGTGTCTGACACACTTGGGGCTATGGACTTTGGTCAAAAGTAGTGCACTATAATGGAAGTGGGACGCCATTTAGGACACGGACATAAAGCCAAGCACTCCGGGCCCATGTGGCAGACTCAGTTGGCGATGTGACAATACTGTCCGCAGTATTGGTACAATAAGGGACTGTTGCAGTAGTGTCTGTAGGATGGCACGGATTGGTTGTCTCCCACTTTCCAAAAGCACATTAGAATGGAGTTCTGAGACGTGTTTGATTGTTATGTATTTAAAGGGCTTTAAATTCTCAAATCTTATCAATGTTGCATGAGATGTTAGTCAAGTATTTTCTTAATCGCCCACCAAGATAGGAATCCAAATCAATGTCAGCTGATGACTATAAGGAAATGCTTGATTGCCTTTTCAGTCAATGTCATTAATATGAATTAATAACCCTTCAATGTCAGACATAAACAATAGCATGTGGCTACTGTACGTTTTGCACAGGTTTTACCTACAGCAGTGTGTCCACTTGCAGAGCACAACAATATGTAGCCGTTGCCCTGTCTGAGTTGTGCCTCTGATCTTAAGTCCCAATGCAGACCAGGCTACCAGTCAACAAGTCCAGGCCAGATATGAATAATATCATTCAATCAATCAAATGTATTTTATAAAGCCTTTTTTACAACAAAGTAGAACCCGACAGCACATCAAGGGACTCCAGTCAACTGCAACCACTCTGGGAAGGTTTAGTTTTACTCACAGAGTTACCCGAATCGAGGGAACAAAAGAGAACAATCTATAGAAGTGTATCAGTTGGTATCTCAGTGGTAGAGTACATGCTTCATATGTATGATGTCCTGGGTTCAATCCCCAGCTTTTTCCCAGGTCGCTGTTGCAGATTAGATTTTGTCGTCTATTGGCCTACCTGGTTAAATAAAGGTAAAACAAAATAATATGTATATATCACTGAGCAAAGTGAGAAGCTTTCGCCAAACATCTGAGATCCACCGTCATGCCTGTTCATCAACAGGAGGTTAATACAGTGAAACACAATGAAACCGCACCCACGTTATTTAAAGTCAACTCCAGTTTGCCAATATGCCATTACTTTGTTAACACAGGGGCATTGGGTGTTGCATTGCTTTGTTCATTATATGATGTTGTAAACTCTTTGAAGTATCACTGTTGATTAGGATTGAAATGTTTTTCACAACATTAACGGCGGCTACCTGAAGTGGAACAGTGTCAATTATCTGCTTTTATGGGTTCGGTTGAAATATAGTAATTGTTTTTTTTATGTGGTCTGAGATCTTTGGTAGCTTTTAAGGAGTTTAATTCTCCGTGAAATGTTTTCTTGAACCATAGAAACAGTTATGAAATTGAAAGATGCAAGCAATATCCCCTAGTACCAAGCTAATTTTTAATCCTAGCCTTCTATGCCAACATTTTGGTTTCCGGGGTTCATTTCCTAATGCAACAAAATGATGCAAAAAAGTAATGAGAAGCTGCACTTTTCTATACATCCACATCACTATGTGGACTAGATTTGGGACTAACACAGTGTTTATGAGGACCACACATCACTATGTGGACTAGATTTGGGACTAACACAGTGTTTATGAGGACCACACATCACTATGTGGACTAGATTTGGGACTAACACAGTGTTTATGAGGACCACACATCACTATGTGGACTAGATTTGGGACTAACACAGTGTTTATGAGGACCACACATCACTATGTGGACTAGATTTGGGACTAACACAGTGTTTTTGATGTGTGGTTTTTGAGGACCACACATCACTATGTGGACTAGATTTGGGACTAACACAGTGTTTATGAGGACCACACATCACTATGTGGACTAGATTTGGGACTAACACAGTGTTTATGAGGACCACACATCACTATGTGGACTAGATTTGGGACTAACACAGTGTTTTTGAGGACCTCACATCACTATGTGGACTAGATTTGGGACGAACACAGTGTTTATGAGGACCACACATCACTATGTGGACTAGATTTGGGACTAACACAGTGTTTATGAGGACCTCACATCACTATGTGGACTAGATTTGGGACTCACACAGTGTTTTTGAGGACCTCACATCACTATGTGGACTAGATTTGGGACTCACAAGGTGTTTTTGAGGACCTCACATCACTATGTGGACTAGATTTGGGACTAAGCCAGTGTTTATGAGGACCACACATCACTACGTGGACTATAATTGTGACTAACACAGTGTTTTTATCTTCACAGATACTGGCTCCGGGTCTGGAGATGGAGGTATGTCTTCTACTATATGGTATCATGTGTGAAACATATTAATAATACATGGTTCTATCATTACAACACTGGAGAACCGTCGGTTCTTTATTTTCTGGTGCTATTTATTGATAGAAGAAGAGAGTCCAGCCAGACGTTTTTCTTCGGTGGTTTCTAGCCAGCTCAGCCAGCACTAAAGCCTTCAGGACTTTTTTGAGGGGGTAAACAGATGGCAATTGCCACTTAACTTAACATGGGCGACCATTCCGACCGTAGCTGCTCTCAAGACGACGTCTCCTCTGCGTGTGAAATAAAAAATGTGCCACTAAATATCAGTTTTAACTTTTGTCTTCTTTAACATGTCTCCTAACACAATTAAAATGCTATTTAAAGAAACGCAGAAAACGTATTTAACACTCAATTTATGCTCTTTGTGAATACAGCTCCTTGACAGAGACAATTGGTTTGTCTGACTTTTCGGAAAAATGTCTAGTTTGCAGTTGAACTGAAATCCCTCTGCTTATTCTCTACTCGGAAAGCTTTCAAGTGTCTCAAAATAATTCTCCTAAGATACCCAACACATTCTCTGAGATTATGGTCGCATTATCGACGGGGGTTACATAAACCAGTGAAACACTCCCCTTTGTACACAGCAAGTGAGCGGGAATACTAAGTCCGTAATAACGGTCTGAGAGAAAACAGTCGTTGGTTCCTCTCATTAATTTCTACTGATGGAGGTATTGATATTTCCTGTCTCCTGGGAGATGGACTGAATGTGCTATGAGCCTGCCGCAGTACTGTGTCTGTTTTGGCAAACAAGACATTTTGTGACCATCTGCATGTGGCGGCCGGATCGTTTGTTGTTCAATGTGAGCGTTGGGGTTTTAATTGCGGTGGCCAGGGAACCGGTATCTACCATCTGCACGCCACTAGATAGGCAGACATAATCCCCTGCAGCCAATTGACTGGGCTGTTGATGATATACATTATTCAAGTGGAATTGAGCTCTGATATTTTTGTGTCTTGTCTGTGTGCATTGGCTGTGTTTGGCTTTCCCCTTTGAAATAGTTCTCTACGGGATAGTAATTATGTGTGTGTGTGTTTTCAGTGTGTCGGTGCTGTGTGTGTTTATGTGTGTGTGTGTGTGTGTGTGTGTGTGAGCCTGTGCGTTCAGCCTATAGCTATGAATATCTGATGTGGTCGGTGTGTTTGTAAGGACTCCCTGGTGTGTGTATATGTGTGTTGTCTGTGTGTGTGTGTGTGTGTATCTGTGTGTTGTGTGTGTGTGTGTGTGTGTGTATATGTGTGTTGTGTGTGTGTGTGTGTGTGTGTGTATCTGTGTGTGTGTGTGTGTGTTGTGTGTGTGTGAGGACAGATATAACTGAGAATACCCTGTCGATACACTCTTCATTTGTGTGTGTATCTGTGGATGTCTCATGGCTGCAGTAATTGCACATTTCTCATGGGTATCTGCCCCCCACCACACACACACACACCCCACCCCTAGTGTCTGTCAATGTAAGACATGATCAAGTGGCTCACCCTCGTTGACTCCTGCAGATAAATGGCTGCTAGCTGGAAGAAGCGTCAGTAGTCAGCATGCAATCCCCCCTGTGTGAGCCGTGGTCTCTCCCCCCTGTGTGAGCTGTGGTCTCTCCCATCCTCCCCCCGGTGTGAGCCGTGGTCTCTCCCCCATGTGTGAGCTGTGGTCTCTCCCTGTGTGAGCTGTGTTCTCCCCCTGACTGTGAGAGCTGTGTTTTTCACTTCTCTCAGTGAGCTGTGTTTTTCACTTCTCTCAGTGAGCTGTGTTTTTCACTTCTCTCAGTGAGCTGTGCTTTTCACTTCTCTCAGTGAGCTGTGCTTTTCACTTCTCTCAGTGAGCTGTGCTTTTCACTTCTCTCAGTGAGCTGTGTTTTTCACTTCTCTCAGTGAGCTGTGCTTTTCACTTCTCTCAGTGAGCTGTGTATTTCACTTCTCTCAGTGAGCTGTGCTTTTTACTTCTCCTAGTGAGCTGTGTTTTTCACTTCTCTCAGGGAGTTTTTCCTTGTAGATTAGCACTGCAGCGCAGCCATCACACTCCAGAGCGGAGACATAAGTGCCGTCCCAGATCAAACCATTCCCTTTATCGGGCTCTGGTGAAGATGTGTACCGTAGAGAATAGTGTTCTATTTGGGACATGCTAAAATGGCTTTCATCCACAGTACAGAAACATCTCCGGACAGTAGGGATAAACTAAGCAATCAGGCTTTTAGAAAAGGCTTAGGTAGGCATGTGGTACAAATGTAAAGCGGTGAATTGAAGGTAACATGCGCTAGCAATAATGCAGTGGGGATGCATGGTTGGCTAGCCGTTTACAGCTCATTTGAATATGTCAGCAGTATAGAAGTTGTGTGGTGGGTGGGTTGATTGAATTTCAGTTGTTAAATTTCCTGCTTCAGCAATGCAGCACTTTTTTGTTGTATGTATTGTGGTTACATATAAATTATTTATGTGAGTTTTATCAAATCAATAGTTGTTAATAATGTGCAATCTGAAATTGGCGCATGAATTTCAATTCTGTTGAAATAATGATACAATTGATTTATTATTTATTTCAAAGAGTGACATTTCTAAATGTGCCTCATGGGATGTGTGATATTGTATATCTTCAGTTTCTGGGATAGTGCTGGATTGAAGAAATTTGTTGACACAGGTTAACCTAACCTAGCCTAAGAGCGACAACAAAGCCTTAGCAGATCTTTATCTATTGATCTGAGCTCTGTATCCTCCAGACTAAGCACCACTGAGCACCAGAGCCAATACAAACAGAAACGGCAATCTGTCAGTGCAGAGAGAACCCACAATCCCCCACAATCTTTCATAAACCACATCTAGCCCAACACCTTCGCCATCACTTAGGCACCCTTAAGCACTGAAAGATTTGGTTAAGGATATCGGCTGGGGCTACATAACCTGGCACAGGGCTACGTAAACTGGCACAGGGCTACGTAAACTGGCACAGGGCTACATAATCTAGCACAGGGCTACGTAAACTGGCATGGGGCTACATAACCTAGTCCAGGGCTACATAAACTGGCATGGGGCTACTTAACCTGGCACAGGGGCTACGTAATATGGCACAGGGCTACATAAACTGGCATGGGGCTACATAACCTGGCAGAGGGCTACATAAACTGGCACAGGGCTACGTAAACTGGCACAGGGCTACGTAATATGGCACAGGGCTACATAAACTGGCACAGGGCTACATAAACTGGCACAGGGCTACGTAATATGGCACAGGGCTACATAAACTGGCACAGGGCTACATAAACTGGCACAGGGCTACATGAACTGGCACAGGGCTACATGAACTGGCACAGGGCTACATGAACTGGCACAGGGCTACGTAATATGGCACAGGGCTACGTAATATGGCACAGGGCTACATAAACTGGCACAGGGCTACATAAACTGGCACAGGGCTACGTAATATGGCACAGGGCTACGTAATATGGCACAGGGCTACATAAACTGGCACAGGGCTACATGAACTGGCACAGGGCTACATGAACTGGCACAGGGCTACATGAACTGGCATGAGGCTTAAGGATGCACTAGACTGGGCTAGAGAGGGTAAAATGTAAATAAGAAAGTCATGGTTAAGGCTGAGTGAATCCCAAATGCCTGGTGACAATTTTGTGCTCCCTGCTCCTCCAGAATACGACGGCTCCGGCTCAGACACGGGCAAGAAGTTCACCAAGTGTGGCACATGCAAGTATGGAGCAGAATGTGATGAGGATTCAGAGGACATTTGGTGAGTTTCTTTAAAACCCCACTGCATAAAATGTCACACCGTGAAATTAGTTATATTAGTTGTCTATCTTTCATTTCTACAATAGGTTCTCATCGCATATTGAACATTGAAAAACGTCCTGAGTTGTAACAGTAGTCTCGAGTTGTAACAGTAGTCTTGAGTTGTAACAGTAGTCTTGAGTTGTGACAGTAGTCTTGAGTTGTAACAGTAGTCTTGAGTTGTAACAGTAGTCTTGAGTTGTAACAGTAGTCTTCAGTTGTAACAGTAGTCTTCAGTTGTAACAGTAGACTACTGTAACAGTAGTCTTGAGTTGTGACAGTAGTCTTGAGTTGTAAAAGTAGTCTTGAGTTGTAACAGTAGTCTTGAGTTGTAACAGTAGTCTTAAGTTGTACAGTAGTCTTCAGTTGTAACAGTAGTCTTCAGTTGTAACAGTAGTCTTCAGTTGTGACAGTAGTCTTGAGTTGTAACGGTAGTCTTGAATGAAATAATGATCAGCTACATGGTCCTCTTTTCCTGCCAGGTGCATCTGTAACATTGACTGCAGCGGACACAATGAGAACCCAGTGTGTGCCACGGACGACAACTCCTACAACAACCCCTGTCTCGTTCGAGAGGCTTCGTGTATGAAACAGGAGCAGATCGACGTCAAACACCTCGGGAGGTGCCCAGGTGAGACATTTGTATGCGGTGGGAGTTTGAATTTTTACTGCCAGTGAAACTGCTGGTAGAACTCCTAGTGTTCTGTTCGATTTCGGGGCACAAACCTCACCCCCTGTTCAAGACACTCAGCTGTCAAACATTCTGTAGACCCGGAGCAGGCATCACTGATTCGATAACATGATTGCACGGAGAACATATTACGCAGCTCCGCTCCCTTCGGCTCTGGTCTCCACAGAGCGTGGCACATTAAAGCGAATTGGCTAGCCCTCGTAGCATCTCTCTAAGGTCTATAAAACACTTTCATTTATTGTTCCGTTTACTCGGCTGAAATGGGGTTATTTTCAAATTCGCCGCAGTTATGGGCCTTTCAAAGCGCTGCAAAATGAGATGAGGGGATTTTCTCCATTTTGATTCAATAAAAGAAGTAATAAAGACCATCAGCTGGTGGTTTTGTCTGCGGTACCTGGGCAGTATACGTTACAATTTCAACTTGTATTGGGGTCAGAGTTCAAACCAAGGAAGAGAGTGCAGAAACATCTCGTTTCCTGTTTTTTTCATAGATGTATCTTTGGAATGAGGTCTCAGAGAGGTTGTTTATGCTAGCTACTCTGACCATATGCTAGTTACACACTATTTATGTTAGCATTATGGTAGAGTCAATCTCCTAAAGACTGTTGATGTTAGCTTTATTTCAGTGTAACACTTATAATCCAAAGTCTATATTTACAATGGATCTAAATTGGTACTGGCACAAGTCTATTTGGGCCACACCTATACAGCTAGCCTTTATTAGTGTGGTAGACACCCGAGGAAGCTAGCTATTTCAAGGCTGAGCCAATTCCCCACATTACACAGAATTGTTTGCATTTGAAGCAATATTGAGTCTCACTAGATATTACATCAGCTCCAGGAATAATATTGTCTGCTTCAATCGTTTGTTGGTGACGTTTATCCTCTCACCCTATGTAAATCCAAACGCTAGATGATGCTGCTCTAGCACACCCCAAATGCTGTAGGCCCATCGTAGCCCCGTCACCCGAGTTAAACAGCCAATCACCGGACAGAAAGGCGTGGCCACGATAGGCCCGGTTTGCCATTGCAGTCTTTAATTCCCGCCCAACTGAAGTTCCTCGCGGCCAGATTAGCTCTCACCAAGCAGACACCTGTCGTCCGTGCAGAGCTGACCGATCAGTCATGCAAATCAATTAGCCCTACGTGCAAGCACCAAAGCCTTTGAAGGCGGTAAACAAACACCCAAGCTCTTACCAGAGACTCACATTCAATAACATGTGCTGTATTTATTTTCCCCCTCCACGCTACATTCCAAACCCACATCACGTCCAATGTTGCCAGAATAAAATGTACTCTGCCGCAGTCGAAGCTTGCCTTGTCTTGCGCTTCAGAGGCATCTTTGGGAGGGGGAAAAAATCAAGTGAGTTGTGTTTGTCGGGTTGTGATGCAGCTACTACTGAGTGACTGGGGGAAAGGTAGAGGAAATGGAAACCCAACAGGCTTGGGAAAGTTCCTTCCAGGCACACAGTGAAGGAAGAATTTATTTGATCCCCTGCTGATTTTGTACGTTCGCCCACTGACAAACACATGATCCGTCAATAAATTTAAGGGTGGGTTTATTTGAACCGTGAGAGACAGAATAACAACAACAAAATCCAGAATAACGCATTTCACTTGTTAAGGACAGTCATCGTCCATATTGGTTTAAAGTTTTCATTTAATTTTAATCCTCTGAGCATTTGACTTAGTCTGTCTCGAGTGCGAAATGGGCTACGTCCACATTTTTATCTACCAGATATGTTCAATTATGTTCAATCAATCCGAGGTCAGTTTCTCTATTTGAATCGGTCAGTTTCTCTATTTGAATGAGGGAAACGTTCTATTATTCTGGTTTTCATATGCCAGGAGCAGATATGACAAGGCTACTGATTGCCTCTGTAGGAGAACGACACTGTACCCTGCAGGATCTAGGAGGAGAGCAACACTCAAGAACCACACCAGGTTCCTCCACAAATAAAGGAACGAAGACATTGTGTGATGATCAACAGCACAGCCGTGATGTAACTGCAGTATTGATTCATAATTAATTAATTAATATCGCTCGGTTATTCGAGCATTTGTTTGCAAAAGTGGCACTTTATATTCGAGCACTGTTGCTTTATTATATAAGACCTCTCACATCGGCGTAACGCTTCGCCGTCCCAGCAGGTTCCTCCCAGTCAGGCCTACAGTACACCATGCAATATTAACACGACGGGCGTCGTCGCTCCGGAATGTTCCGCGACCCGTCGGCAACCGACCGAGCCGCCCCGAACAGGGAGCAGTGGATGAAAAAGCCCCGTCGATATTCTCAGAGGAGAGACTGTAGAATGGAGTGTAAATCATAGATGAGTGTATGTGCCAGTGGGTTTTCTCATTCACAGCTGCTCTCTGTTCCTCCGTCTCTCTCATGTCCCTCTCATGTTCCTGTTTAGCATGCACCACACCAGACCCGACGCACTCGTCAGCGCGCCACAGCGACGAGACCAGAGAGCCGCCACGTCGAGCCAACTTTAGCCGACGCCTGTTTTGTCGGATAGGAAGGCCGCACGAGCCCGCGCGTTCGCACGCACACACTCGCGCACACACACTCGCGCGCACGCACGGCAACGCGGTAACAACCGACACACACACTGTCACAACAACAGGCATTCATCGCCGTCTTTCCGGTCACGGACATGATTCAGCCCTACTTCAAAACGCCCGCTTGTTCTTTGTCCCTGGTACAAAGATTCACCTCTCCATGCCTCCATCTGATGGATTGATATCCCCTTTAGACAGAGAGGGAACACATCCTTTCAAATCTTGGAAAACAAACATCCTTCAAAGCGTTCACAAAGAGGAACAGTTCTCTGCAGTTTGTTCGGCATGACAGAGACCGGAGAGACAGACAGGTCCTGTTCCCAGACAGACGGCCTGTCTTATGAGGACAGACAGACCGGCACATACACAGATAAAGGCCAGAGATTTGCTGAATACCAGATGGTTGGATTGTTATCCAATCAGATCAGGAGGGTAGGCTTCAACAAAGACCGCAGAGTAGAACAGGCTACAATTATCGACTGTAAAAAAAAACGGAAGGATAAAAAAAATCTAAAGAAATGGAATCTCATTTTTATGACTAATGAATGAATGAATATTGTATGATCTAATCTATGTGTGTGTGTGTGTGTGTGTGTGTGACAGGTTTCAATTACCCAGGTGAGGACAAAAAAATCAGCTTAAGGAGTGAGAATTTGACCTTGTGGGGATATATTGTATCCACAAGGCAACAGTCTATTTTAGGCTCAGGGATAGTGTGTTGTATAAAGGTTACAACGGGAATTAGGGATTGGGTTAGGGATTGGGTTAGGGATCGGGTTTAGGGATCGGGTTTAGGGATCGGGTTTAGGGATCGGGTTTAGGGATCGGGTTAAGGATCGGGTTAGGGATCGGGTTTCGGGTTTAGGGATCGGGTTTAGGGATCGGGTTTAGGGATCGGGTTAAGGATCGGGTTAGGGATCGGGTTTAGGGATCGGGTTTAGGGATCGGGTTATGGATCGGGTTAGGGATTATTTTAGGGATTGGGTTTAGGGATTGGGTTTAGGGATCGGGTTAGGGATCGGGTTAGGGATCGGGTTAGGGATCGGGTTTCGGATCGGGTTTAGGGATCGGGGTTAGGGATCGGGATTAGGGATCGGGATTAGGGATCGGGATTAGGGATCGGGGTTAGGGATCGGGGTTAAGGATCGGGTTAGGGATCGGGTTAGGGATCGGGTTAGGGATCGGGTTAAGGATCGGGTTAGGGATTGGGTTTATTGGGTTGGGTTTATTCATTGTGTTTATTCATTTGAGATAATATGATATTGAACAGGAATGGTTTTCAGCGTGTCCTCACAAATGTCTACAATATATGTACACGCGTGAGCTTCAACTTATCTCTCATCTGATTTCTCCAGCGGATAAAGAGAGATCAGGAAAGAAGGAGGACGGCAGCCCCTACAAACCAGAGATCACAGGTAATCACACTGTTCAGGTCTTTAACTTCCCCTCCAACAGTCGTTGCGTTAAGTTGTGCAGCTGTTAATGCTACGATGTGTACGCGAGGACGTTGGAACGCGTGAGTGATTCAGGGAATACGCACTGTGAAACCGTTTACCGGTCTGCTGAGGCAACACACCAGTTGGACCAGGGACTGCACAACACGAGCTGATGAGAGAGAGACGTTAAACCCCAATTCAACCGACACACACACACATTTATTTATTCTTCACACTTCTGTTACATCCAATCTATTCTCTCTTGGGAATGGTGTAATTTATATTAAGCTTCAAGCTTTTTGAATCAATGGTTTTGACGCTGATACGACTTATAATGGGGTGGATTCAAATACTCCTGCTAAAGGTCACCAGCTATTTACAATCATATACTTTATTACATTAAACTGTTCCTAATGAGCGAGGCAATCAACAACATCCTTACATGTAATCTCATTACGTGCCTTTAGCAGCTTAATATGTTAATATTAATATTCAACTGCAGTTGAATTGCGGTGAGCGTAGTAAAAACCTACTTCTCTGTTGGCTCCTCAGACACAGCCGTCCATGAGGATGGTTTCTACGCTGGGATGCCCATCCCCTGTGCAGAGTCCTACTCGGGCTTCTGTGTACACGGGAAGTGTGAGATCAAGTTCAACATGGCCACCTGCAGGTCCGTCTAATGTCTGTAATGGCTGTCTCTTACTCATCTTCCTCATCTCTTACTCATCTTCCTCTGTCTCTTACTCATCTTCCTCTGTCTCTTACTCCTCTCTCTCTGTCTTTTACCCCTCTTCTTCTGTCTCTTACTCCTCTTCCTCTGTCTCTTACTTCTCTTTCTCTGTCCCTTTCTCCTCTCCCTTTGTCTCCTCTTCCTCTGTCTCTTCCTCCTCTTCCTCTATCCCTTACTCCTCTTCCTCTGTCTCTTACTCCACTTCCTCTGTCCCTTTCTCCTCTCCCTTTGTCTCCTCTTCCTCTGTCCCTTACTCCTCTTCCTCTGTCCCTTTCTCCTCTCCCTCTGTCTCTTACTCCTCTTCCTCTGTCCCTTACTCCTCTCCCTCTGTCTCTTACTCCTCTCCCTCTGTCTCTTACTCCTCTTCCTCTGTCCCTTGCTCCTCTTCCTCTCCCTCTTACTTCTCATCCTCTGTCCCTTTCTCCTCTCCCTCTGTCTCTTACTCCTCTTCCTCTGTCCCTTACTCCTCTTCCTCTGTCCCTTTCTCCTCTCCCTCTGTCTCTTACTCCTCTTCCTCTGTCCCTTACTCCTCTCCCTCTGTCTCTTACTCCTCTCCCTCTGTCTCTTACTCCTCTTCCTCTGTCCCTTGCTCCTCTCCCTCTTACTTCTCATCCTCTGTCCCTTTCTCCTCTCCCTCTGTCTCCTCATCATCTGTCTCTTACTCCTTTTCCTCTGTCCCACTGTCAGACCACTGACATGCCTGTTAGATCAATCCGGTGTGAAACCTTCTTGTATGTAGTAAGTCTTGTATCTGGTGAGATATGTATGATATTGGTGTTGCTGGTTGTTTACCTCATGTCTCTCTCTCCCCCCCTGGGCTGTGCCTCTGCCCACAGGTGTGACTCCGGTTACAAGGGGCTGCAGTGTGAGGAACCCCAGGACTTCAACATCCTATATGTGGTACCCAGCGGCCAGAAACTCCACTACGTCCTCATCGCCGCCATCATCGGCGCCGTGCAGATTGCCATCATCGTTGCCGTGGTGATGTGCATCACAAGGTAGGCGGGTTGCTGTCACGCCCTGACAGGGCCTATCGCCTTGGTAACGCCTCTCACGGGGGGATGCAGGGTTTTCGTGTTATACTGTGGCCGACTTTTGCGATGGAGAGGGTTGAGAATGTCACAAGGCATCAGGTGGGAGTGGCTTAAAGTGACGTAGGCCAATAGGAGGCTTGACTGGCCAGGGATTACCTTGTTGGTCCAATGAGTTGAAGTCTTCAGCCTGGGAAGTGAACTCTTCAGGGTTCAGACAAGGCTATTACATGACAGCCATTGACATGGATGTTAAAGAAATCACATCTGGATCAAAGGCAATCGTGGTAGTTGTTGTGTATTTCTCTAAAGTTATTCTGTTTAGGAGTCTACAAGGTCTTTCATAGCTTAGTTTTAACAGTATCTGAGGATGGAAATCAATTGTATTTTTTGTATTTACAGGAAATGCCCGAAAAACAACAGAGGCCGTAGACAAAAACAAAACCTTGGACACTTTGCATCAGAGAATAACTCCAGGATGGTATAGCTCATGTTTTATATAGATTTTTCTTACAACGTGGAATAACGTTTTCTTTTTTTAAATATAAGGTGTTGTTTTATTCTTTTTTCTTCCTGGAAAACAAAAAAAGAAGAATGAGGATATTTATTTCAGGGGCCTTACTTTTCCGTTTCTCTGGTGGATGTTTTTAACATTTACAGACAGCCACAGACTGATATGAAGAAACCGTCCACCAAGCCATTTGTCCGATTACATTTTGTCTTCTTTTTTCCTTTTGAGCTTTTTTAATATTGTACCTTTTGCAAACTGGGAAATGAATCCTAAGGAAACAAAGGCATTGTCTGCTTATATGGAATGTGCTACGCATTGGAAACAATTATTTCTGAGTCGATCTCTCTTCCTGTCTCTTTCCAACTGTTCTTACAAATGATGTGCAGCTGATCACCAAAATGAAGTTTTTATTTCTTGGGTACGGGGTCAGCCAGTGAAGTGAATAATATGTTTACACTTATCCTCTTGATATGTAATTGCAATTTTTAAGAATACACTGTGTTTAACAAGCTGATAATTTATTTTGGATTAACGCTTCCATTGCTTTTTTGTTACCGATATTATTACGTTGTCATTATTTTTATAATTCTAGTTGCTGTATATCGCATGACTTGTGAAACTGTGTTCTGTGGTGTAGTTTTAACCTAAATAAAAGGTGACATAGAGTAGCCTCCAAATCGGGTAGCTCTGCTAGTCCAATTATTCCAAGACATTGTTATATGGCACCATGTAAAATCTAATTTTGGGTGGTAGATTAAAGAGATGTTCCGGGGGTTTGTCAGTGACAAGCGTTTTACTTCTGTCAGTTGTCTATAAACCACTTCATCGCAGGTTAACGTACAGATGACCGAGGTTTTACTCATAAGGTGGAGAAATGAAAGTGGATCGTGATGCTTGTTTAAAACAATATTCTTTAAAGTTTTTCTAAAAGTATTTACATCACAGGATTGAAATGGACAAGCGGTTGGCCTTGGGGCAGCGTTTTTTTATTGATGTCCCGCTACAAAATGAAGGACTATGCATTGAAACTCCATTATCATCCCCCCTCATGTAAAACACAAGTTCTCAGTTGGCAAAATGGATGTAAAAAAGGCTTTTCTTTGAATGTGAGAATGTATTGCTGTTTTCTAACACAAAATTGTATGTACATTTGCCCTTCGGCAGACATTCCAAATACAAGTGAAATGTTGAACATACAAATGGAGAGGTGGAAATTGAACTTCTGAGGTCCGAAGTGTAATTCTTAACTGCCAGGTTGAGAGGATCCGTGTTCTAATTGTCCATGACTGGGGCCTTTATTATGTAAATGTGTTTAGTCTGTGTTCATCAGGTTGTAGGTCTTTGAACAAAGTGTTTTCCTTGTTGTTTGCCATCTCAGCCGTGACTTTAAATGTGACTAGAATGTGTTTGACATGATGTTGTTCTCCAGCATGTAGGACTTTATAGGCATTTTTGGTCCCGAAAAAATAAAGAAGAAATGTTTTTTTAACAGATCATGCCATAGTATGTACGTGTTTTCACACAGAATATGAATGATAAAAGGCGTTACGGTGCGTTTTGCACTTTTACTTTGTAATTTTTCATGTATCACCGGACGGACACTTGATTTTGTGTGTTTGTGTTGTGCTTGTAGCCATGGTGACGGAGATGAATGAAATGACCTTCTCTCTGCCCATGTGACTCGGCCACCAGAGACTCCTCCTCCAAGATTGTACAAACACACAGTTGGCTTCGGTTGATCGTAGTCTGGTCATGGCAGATATAAGCTCCTAGAGCCCCGCCCTCCACAGGCACCCAAAAAACCTTGGGTATCGTCCAGGGTTGGACAACTTTCCCGGGGGTGGTTGCATCTAGGCCACAATTTCTTTGATCTCCGCCCAAATCCAATATCTGGCTGAAACTGGATATAAGCACATGTTTAAATACCAGGTCAGGAAGCAGATGAAGCGTGCCTAGAGTGATCTGTTGGTCATAGCCGAAGCTCCTGTTACATACAACGCTGTGGTTTGCTTCCGGCCTTCTGCTATATTAGCATAAAAGAACGCATAAAATGCCCAAACATATATCAGCTACCATATTTGAAAAACAATACACATAGAGCAGACAACAGGTCGGTGAACTCTGACTGGTGGGAAAAAGATTACCCTCCCGACACATTAATTGACACATCTGCCTAATCAGTCAGGTAAAACACCACACACCGCACCTACACTGTAGGTAGAGACACACACACACAATAGAGTTGCAATTACAGTATGCGCATGTATTCCCGATTGGAGTCCTAATGAACACGTCCCAGGATGCACCAGGGTGAACATGGCCTCCAGCCATTCCATGGTGAGCACCCTCCCCATTCCCGGTTCCGACCGCAGAGGGAGGGGAATTGGATCGTTAATTGGTACTTAGATTTAATTAAAAGCTGCTCATCTACAGGCGTGCAGAATGGGACCAGAGTTCAGAGGCGTTCGTAAAATAAAATGAATAACATCCGGGGATTTTTCCTCGTACTGATAAGACGACCCACACATGGGCCTACATTTGGACGGGGTGGTGGAGAACGCCTCAGATGTGAAAGGCGGTTTGAGGCGGTAGGCTGCAGTGTAATTATAGACGGGGTGAGGGTGGGGTGGTTATGGGGCAGAGGCAGCTGCTGGCTTCATTCGAGGTGATTCACCCCCCACCCCTGCATTATCCCTCAGGGATAAGACAATATGACCACGGTAGGGGGGTTGGTCTGTTCACAGAGTATTGGTGTAGGGATGTGACCCTTTGACCTTATTGGAGCCGGAGGGGCAATCAATGTAGTTGGATCTGTGGTCTGATCGGAGACTATCGTAATGAAGGTAGGGACAGAACAGCAAGTAGGCGGATCTGCTGTGAGATTGGAGACGGACATAATGACGGTAGAGACAGGACAGTAAGTAGGTGGATCTGCTGTGAGATTGGAGACGGACATAATGACGGTAGAGACAGGACAGTAAGTAGGTGGATCTGCTGTGAGATTGGAGACGGACATAATGAAGGTAGAGACAGGACAGTAAGAAGACAGATCTACTGTGAGATTAAAGACGGACATAATGAAGGTAGAGACAGGACAGGAAGTAGGTCAGGTGTTGCAGGGCAAGAGAGATGTTGGTCTTTATTGTCAGGCTTTTCTGTTTCAGGCATTCAGATTAAAAATCAGTACATAAGAGTCACAGAAAGTATACCCAATATGAATTTCGCAATATTGCGTGATTAAAATATCCTCAGATGACCAACTGTAGCCCTCTGGAAAAAAGGTTGTTTGTTGCTGTCCGCAGGGGGCCTGTAGGTCTGTCTTTATTCTCTTAGTAACATATAATACTAGTAAACTCTAGTTACAAGCGATATCTCTGACATCCAGTCTGATTTTGACAAAACATAAATGAATGGTGCTTCGTGTCACATAGATTTGTGTTCAATTGCACATGTCCAACTATAAACAAGCATGCAGAATCTCCTGTCCTACTTTCCTCAGTAATTACAGCTAAGATGCACAACGCAATGAGTGTATAAGCGCTATTCTATCTGAGCTAATCTCACTCTGTGTCCAAAACCTAAAGCATCCACGCCATGGTGATCTGACACGTACAAATGGAGACTGGCTCAAGGTGCATCGCTTACCGTTCTTTTGTTAGACTTGTGTTCATCGAAATACCGGACAAACACAGATATAATCAGAGCAACAAATCAAGACGGGTAACTGAAACTATCACCTCATTATTCCAACAGCTCACCGAACCAATATATCATGACATGACACACAACACAATGCAGCTAGTAGACAATAAAAACGGCTGCTGATCTCACTACTACTAAATGTGCCGACTTTACTGCCCCGGGGAACCGTAGAAGGGCAACACTACCATGTTTAATCCTCTCTGCATTCCCAGAATGGAGAAGCAGGCCGGGCAGCCAAAATGTTACCTTGGCACCTGTCACTACGAAACACTAAGAATGGGTCAGATGTGTTGCCGTTGACATGCACACAGCCGAGCAGCGCCTACGGGGAACAATTCCCACCACTTGCTAAATGGAAAGTTCTGAATTAATGACGGCGTGGCGCTCTTCAGGGGGATTTCCGTCCACCCCCCCTGGCGTTGCAGTGTCACCTTACCAAAAGTGTATTTATACCGCCGCGGTGCGTGCCGTCTACACTGTACCCCTGTCAGTTTCCCCCTGCTCTCAGGGATCTTGTTCGGCAGGGCCCCTCTTGGTCCTGAGACCATTCTGAAGGGGTAGGTGGAGTCATCTTTCTCTTCTGCACCTGACCTGAAGTTGGTGTCACTCTTGTGAGGAGTTGCCTCTGTCTGGTCCCTTCGCCCGGTCTCTTCGCTGGTCGCACATTTCGTCCGTTTCTTCCATGGATCAGACTAAGTACCGCATGGCTGGTGCGCCGGATAAGCTGGAGGTGCTGGGGGTGGAGGATGAGGCGGGCAACCCCATCAGCGCCCTGACCATCCTGTCCCTTCTGGAGCGCGTGGCGGGCATCATCGATAACGTGCAGTCTGGCCAACAGCGCATGGAGGAGCGGCAGCTGGAGCTGGAGACCAACATCAAGAACATCCAGGGCGATGTCCTGAAGTTGGCCAAGGACCACACCACTACCAGTGGCACTGTGGAGAAGCTACTCCAGAAGACGCGCAAGGTCAGCTCCAACGTGAAGGAGGTGCGCACTCGCGTGGAGAAGCAGAACACGCGTGTGAAGAAGGTGGAGACCACGCAGGATGAGCTGCTGACACGCAACAAGTTCCGTGTGGTCATTTATCAGGTAATGAGTTGCATTTGATGGTATATTGGGTCATGGTATATTGGGTCATGGTATATTGGGTATATTGGGTCATGGTATGTTGGGTATATTGGGTCATGGTATATTGGGTCATGGTATATTATTGGGTATATTGGGTCATGGTATATTGGGTCATGGTATGTTGGGTATATTGGGTCATGGTATATTGGGTA
Organism: Dallia pectoralis; assembly: GCA_029465975.1. NCBI lineage: Eukaryota > Metazoa > Chordata > Actinopteri > Esociformes > Umbridae > Dallia > Dallia pectoralis. Next base: position 7,957,153 of record CM055732.1, on the reverse strand, counting down.
TATTGGGTATATTGGGTATATTGGGTCATGGTATATTATTGGGTATATTGGGTCATGGTATATTGGGTCATGGTATATTGGGTATATTGGGTCATGGTATATTGGGTCATGGTATATTGGGTCATGGTATATTGGGTATATTGGGTCATGGTATATTGGGTATATTGGGTCATGGTATATTGGGTATATTGGGTCATGGTATATTGGGTATATTGGGTCATGGTATATTGGGTATATTGGGTCATGGTATATTGGGTATATTGGGTCATGGTATATTGGGTATATTGGGTCATGGTATATTGGGTATATTGGGTCATGGTATGTTGGGTATATTGGGTCATGGTATATTGGGTATATTGGGTCATGGTATGTTGGGTATATTGGGTATATTGGGTCATGGTATGTTGGGTATATTGGGTATATTGGGTCATGGTATGTTGGGTATATTGGGTCATGGTATATTGGGTATATTGGGTCATGGTATATTGGGTATATTGGGTCATGGTATATTGGGTATATTGGGTCATGGTATATTGGGTATATTGGGTCATGGTATATTGGGTACATTGGGTCATGGTATATTGGGTATATTGGGTCATGGTATATTGGGTATATTGGGTCATGGTATATTGGGTATATTGGGTCATGGTATATTGGGTATATTGGGTCATGGTATATTGGGTATATTGGGTCATGGTATATTGGGTATATTGGGTCATGGTATATTGGGTATATTGGGTCATGGTATATTGGGTATATTGGGTCATGGTATATTGGGTATATTGGGTCATGGTATATTGGGTATATTGGGTCATGGTATGTTGGGTATATTGGGTCATGGTATATTGGGTATATTGGGTATATTGGGTCATGGTATGTTGGGTATATTGGGTCATGGTATATTGGGTCATGGTATATTGGGTATATTGGGTCATGGTATATTGGGTATATTGGGTCATGGTATATTGGGTATATTGGGTCATGGTATGTTGGGTATATTGGGTCATGGTATATTGGGTATATTGGGTCATGGTATATTGGGTATATTCGGTCATGGTATGTTGGGTATATTGGGTCATGGTATATTGGGTATATTGGGTCATGGTATATTGGGTATATTGGGTATATTGGGTATATTGGGTCATGGTATATTATTGGGTATATTGGGTCATAAAGCCGTGCACTGGTTGTTGTGGAAGCTGCAACAGAAATATGCCTAGTCATCAAAAATCTGTTATGGTCTATAGTATGGTAACAACTGTGACAATGTATGTATCTATCAGGAAAATCAAAAATTGTAACGTCTCTAACATCCGTGAAACATCATCTAAGTGAAGTCACTGGCCAGAAGTGTCAGTCAATAAAGAGATACTATCCTAGGATATTTCAACGCTGCTTGATAATTGTGACAGTTCTGGCGTCAGGGCGCACATCTTTTTGCTATAACACCTTTGCAGTCTATCCTTGGAGCAACCTCAAGACTATCACCCATTAGGGCACTGTCTCTGTTTGTGACAAGCAAACCCCACGTCGTTAAATATATATTTAACATGAGATACCACGTAAGGGCCTTCCAGTTGTAATACATTTATGTTAAGGGCGTAGACTTGCGCAACACAAATTAGAGGCAAGTGACGTGAACTACAAGACATGAATAAACATGGTATAGATGTGAGTCACAGTACACGGATAAAACGGCAATAGATTAGTATTCGATTAGATTAATAAATTGCCAAAAAGGCTTCAACCCTTGTGTATTAATATGATACTGTCCGATTAAAGGGATTTCCAGGTGTCTTTAGCGATGAGAGCTCAGTGTCCTTCCCCCTAAAAGAAGCAGCTGCTGTCTGGCTGCATCAGAGCTTCCTATTCTGGGAGGATGGAATGCTAACCGCTACCAGTGGGGACACGCTAAACTAGAGTCAAAAAGGAAGGTTACGCAGCGCCCTTCTAATGTGGCAGCTAACTGCCGGGGCGAGTCTGAAAAACCAGGGCCTGTCAATCACAGGTCGCCGGCTTTGGGCCAGACTCGAAGGCTCGTAAGAAAGCAATATCAGCCATCAGTGGCTGTCACATGTGTTTATTGTGATGGTATATAGACCATAATGGTTTCCTCAGTAGCGATTGATGTTGGAAAGACAACTTTTTTCTGCGTTTATTATTCGTTAACAGATTCTTCCTGTTTTTTCTTGCAATGGAGACAAATGTAGCGGCCTTCATTATACAGTGATTTGGGTGGGCCCAGACACGGTCCCAGCCTTTGAAACAGTACAGTTGTGTCATTATTTATAACTCAGCTTTTACGACATAGCGGCTATGCCTTTCCCTTGAAGTATTAAGGGCAATTTAAAACGTACATTAGTACAAATGCCTTTCGGTCGCTGTAGTCTACATAAAAACCTCTGACAATGATAGTAATACGACACTATGAAAAGCCTATAGTGAATCTGATCTTCACTTTTTGATGATCGCCAGGAGGAATCAACCTCTTCCCTGAAGGGTACAGACGGAGTGTAGGATTTCCAGATGACTGATTTGCTGTCGGTTATTCTGAGGGCACGGCAATCAAGGCAGAGATCTCCTAATATAGCGTTTTGGCCTCTGACTCAGTAATGGCCGCGATGGTGATTTAACGTTAGTCAGAAAGCAATGGGTTTGTTGTAGAGACATTCATTGCCAGTGGCTGAAAACTGAAATAAGGACACAACAGCCCGGAATGCGTCAGTCAGTAATAGGACACAGATACATGATACACAACCAGACACTGTTAGATAAATGTTCAACAGACTGTTTTGGATGCTACAAGTATGACAAACCACAGTATACAGACACAAAGAACAAGGAGAACTGTACTACAGATGTTGGCTAAATAAAAGTTTCAAAAACAACTAGAGAAAAAGGTCATTTCTGAAAAACCTGTCATCTGGACAGAGTAGCTTAATAGTGTTCCGGGTATTAGTTTTTCTTACTGGTCTTTACTTGTTTACAGAACTCTCTTAAATGGCGTCAATCTACAGAACTGATGAGCCAAAACATAATAACCAGTCATAGATGAAGCGAATAACATGAATCATCTTCTAACAAGGGCACATGGTCACATGGTCATGGTCACATGGTCTGGGTCTGGGTAGATTAGTCAGCAGGCGAACTATCCGTTCTCATTGTCAACACATTGGATGCAGGAGAAATGGGCACGAGTAAAGACCTGAGTGAGTTTGACAACAGCCAAATTCTTATGGCCAGGCGACCGGGTCAGAACATCTCTGAAACAGCGAGGCTGGTGGGCTGCTCCTGGTGAGCACCTATCTACAGTGGTGAGCACCTATCTACACTGGTGAGCACCTATCTACACTGGTGAGCACCTATCTACAGTGGTGAGCACCTATCTACGCTGGTGGTCACCTATCTACGCTGGTGAGCACCTATCTACGCTGGTGAGCACCTATCTACGCTGGTGAGCACCTATCTACAGTGGTGAGCACCTATCTACAGTGGTGAGCACCTATCTACAGTGGTGAGCACCTATCTACAGTGGGTCCAAATTGACAGACTGTCCACTGTGGCACATGTCACAGAACATTTTAACGATGTTTACAGGAGGAATGTGTCACAACACACAGAGCATCGCGCCCTGCTCCGTACGGGCAGCTTGGCCACAGACCTGTCAGAGGGCCCACGATGACACCTGTCCACGGTCCGAAGTGCGAAGGGGCACAGATGGGTGTCAAACCTGGACTTTGAAGGAGTGGAAGAATGTCGCCTGGTCTGTCTGAATCTCGTTTTCTTTCACATCGCCCGGTTGGCCCTGTGTGTGTGCGCCGTTTAGCTGGGCAAGTGATGTCACCAGGGTGCACTGTGGGAAGACAAGTCGGTGAAGGGGTTGTGGTGCTCTGGGCGATGTTCTACTGGGAAACCCTGTGTCCTGGCATTCATGTGGACGTCAATTTGATGCGTGCAACCAACCTAAACATTATTGCAGACCAGGTACACTCCTCTATGGCGATGATATTCCCTGATGCCTGTGGCCTCTTTCAACGAGATAATGCGTCCTGCCACACTGCACACATTGTACGGGAATAAATTGAGGTAAACGATGACGTTTTCAAGATGTTGCTCTGGCCTGCAGATTCCCCAGATCTCAATCTCATTGCAGCCAATGTCTTGGTGCCAGAACCACAGGACACCGTCAGGGATCTGCTGTTACTGCCTTGGGGCCAGACAACACAGGACAAATTCAGGGATCTGCTGCTAATGTCTTGGTGCCAGATACCACAGGACACCTTCATATGTGATGTAGAGTCCAAGCCCCAGAGGGTTGGCGCTGTTTAGAGCACTGCAGAGGACCAACAGGATATTAGTCAGGCGGTCATAATGTTCTCTGTGTATATCCACCATTTGGTGTATTGTAGGGTTACCAGAGAGCAGGGGGAACTTATAGCACTGTCTCCTACTCTGTACCTTGAAGCCTTCCATGCAGTGTTTTGTAACCATGGCAACAGATACTAAAAAGGCCAGAGTTTTTGAGGACATACAGACATTTGCCTTTCGCCTCGAAAGACCGATTTGTCAGGTTTCACCATCTTTGTGGGGACATCCGATTCCCTCGAATCACACACAGCATTCATGGCCAAAGGCACAGGCCTAATATGATTGTGATCGGTGGCCGTCCTGTTATCAGGGGTTGCGACGTTGGTCGGCCAATAATCTGTTATTAATCGCCAGGCAAAATCAGGAATGCAAATGAGCGTGAATGTGCTGGCCGGCCCACATTCCCCAGTGTTGTTACCACTGTGTCATTTACAGAGAACCGGCAGGTCCGGACCACACACACACACACACACACACACTCCTGATTAATGAGTGCCATCATTCATAGTGACAAAATCACAATTATTACAATTTCAGTGTGAGATTCCCAGTCATCGGCAGAACCAGCGGGTTGCCCCCGGAGCAGTTCCTGTGGAGGAGCTTGTGAGAAAGAGGGAGAAAAGGGTTGTGTTACATTGTTAGTTAAGTGCTCAGTTTTACCAATGAAAGGGTTTTGTTGGTGCTTAATGACCCATCTTCTCATGCTATTCTTAGGTTTATATTTTGACATGTTCTCCGTATCTCTTTCGCGTTCAAGGCTAAATTGTCAGATTTTTCTGTTAACTATTCATAGATATGTTCACGATTGCTATGATATGGTGGGGCTGATGCTATTTTTTTTAACTGATCGACGTCTCTGATATATTCCCCGTAGAGAAAATGGTGCGCTATCGAGTGGTTCCTGGCATGTAATATATAGCCCAGCAGGACGTATACTGTTGCAACTCTCCTCCACTACAAGGGCAAGACAAAGGCAGTGCAATCATAAGAAAAACGAAGTTCTCTTCTACAACTGGAAGGGAAAGAATGGAAAGTGCGTGTATTTTTTAATGATTGCCTTAACAGTGCACCGTCAAGCAGACGTGGTAAAAAATCTGTATTTGTTTACTTTTAAAGATTAACACATTTTATTGCACAGTTCTTGCCGTGTCGGTTCTTTTGGGACCATTTAATTGGTTCCATGGTGCCAGGCGATCTAAATCGGGCTGTCAAAAAACAAAACACTGTTGAACCTCCGGGCTGTACTCAACCATGGTTTATATAACTTACAAAGAAACCTGTATTATTGAACTTTTACATATGTACTATTTGACCTTCCTCCAGGGTGAACATGAGATCCCTTCAGTGGCAGTGACGAAGACCCCAAAAGGAGCGGTTGGTTTGGAGGCGCTGGAGATTGAGCCCGACACCTACGACGTTCCCGCGGATATCTCCTCGGACGAGGAGTACATGACGGTGGACGAATCGGACGGAGGCTCCAGAACCGCCCGTCTGAAGGCGTCAGGGATGAAGGGCATCGAGAGCATCAAGCACGCCTTCTCCAAGGAGACCATCACCAAGACCAAGGACAACCTGGGCACCAAGTTCCACAACATCGGCGAGAAGATGGTGCCGCCGGAAAGGCGGGAGAAGATGCACCAGGCCGGGGAGCGCATCAAACAATCCGGGGAAAAGCTGAAGGAGAACATCGCCAAGAAGGCCCCGACCAAGGAGTCCTTCCGCATCAAGCTGAAGAAAGAGAGGACCGTGGCTGAGGGCCAGGAAGGTGCCGAGGCGGCCGGGGAGGTCGATGAGGCGGTGACCCCAAACAAGGGAAGGAAAAGCCCACAAGTCACCTACACAGAAGTGGCAACAGAAAAGGAAACCAAACGAGAGGGCCCGGTGGATTTGTCCGCCGCTGTGCGGATAGGTGAGGAGGGGAAATTCACGGTGGAGGCGAGGGACGAGGGCAAGGAGGACGAATATAACAGGAAGTAGATCTCCGGCCCGTGGCTGCAACGCGATGGTACCGAACAGGAAGTGAAGCAGGGTGAGAAGAAAGCATGCGGTGCCCTGCGAAGGAGATGTCTCTGTGATGAATCAACATCGATGACAGACAATTGAATTTATCAATCTGTGTTCAGGAGATATTTGTGTTTGATGTAGACACAAATACTTCAAAAACTGCAAATGAGTAGAAAACGTTCTGGTAATATATAAAGATTTAGTTTCAGGGGTTTCAAATGATCAGTTAGGGACTCAATGTAACGTATCACTGAAATTGCCTGTTGCTTTCTATGAAAACATTCACACACGAACAAAGAGAAAGGTAAAAGATTGAACATTTGGAATATGGAAAAATAGAAACAAAAGTACGAAGTCAGGTCAGAAGGTTTTGGCGCAAGCCCCCATTCACATTGGGCACATTAGAAACTTAGGTACACGAACTGCTATGTTGAGATTTCAGTGGATTTTGATCAAGAAACAATGTAGGCAGAAATTGGCAGAACAGGTAAAGGAAAAAGGGAGAGATTCTGAAAGTTGATAAAGTTTGTTTAGGATATTGACCTTAAATCTGCATGTCTAATGGTATACATAGAATTACCATCACCATAACATTGGTCAACACAGTCTCAGAAGACATAAAAACGGTTGAACTCTGTGAGGTGTTGACAATTAGGTTTGAATGGGTTCTATGGCAAGGTTCCAGAGAAAAGCAGTTGTTTACACAAGAAACAGATTACTATGGCATTATCAAGCATACGTGTTGTAATAATAAATGATGTGGAATGAAAATGTACAAATATAGTGGAAAGTACATGGCTTGAATTGGCATGCAGTGTTCACGCCATCGTTTTCAAAGCCAAACGATCTGTCAAAACAAGCCCTCGCCCCGAGAAAAGTGAAATGTTTTATAACAAATGGTTAACTGTCAAACGATATGTGTATAATATAATGTTCTGTGAATATAACCTCAGTGGTCTGATGATGAAAATGTTGTTGTGTGCATAAATGTGCTAATGTGTGTATACATGTGCACTTGTGTGTTGAAATATATATATATATCTAAATATTAATATACCATAGTAATGTAACCAGCGTTTTGTGTGGATGTACAATGTGCAATAATGTAAGTGCAAAGGTCACAAAAAAAATCGACGGATGACCAGGTAACCGGTGCCATAGTAACAGACAGCCGACAGAAAGGGACCTACCAGCACCTGAAAAAGACTTCATAGCAGTTCCTCAATACAGTTTACGGCGTGTCTGTATGTACAATAAGCCTCACTCTTACTTTTGTAAACATTTCTTTTCTTAGTTTGCTTTCTGTTTGAATGACAAGTAAAAGATTCAAGGATATTATTGTATTTTACATGGAAATTCCAATTCCTGTGTGCAACTAAGCAAATTAAGTAGTTTGTATTCAAAATCATGTAACCTCTTATTTAATTCAGATTCAGTAATTATCCACGTATTGTATTTAATGGAATGGAAAATATGTCTACCAACATCACCCATTCGATTCAATCGTGAAATTATCTGATAATAGGTTTTATGCTGAACGGCTCATGTTTGTTGATGCAAAACAACAAGTGTCATTCAAATGCATTGAGGTATGTGACGTGTGCAGCAGCTTAACAGATAGTGATAATTGTTTCATTTTCGCTTCAAATATGTTTTATTTGTTGGCATAGCAATCAGGCATTCACTCGAATAAAATATTACCAAAAATGTTTGGAACAAATAAAGGCCTAATGCCACTGTAACAACTCTTCAGGCAAGTTATTGAAAAATATGTAACTTTTTCTGAAATACAGAAGACCGGTCTCGTAATATTTAATCTTCTTAAACATCTAAACAGAGTGTTGTTTGGTACCTCGGTGACTTGGCACTTGCTTGCGAGAACCCATGATAGCATGCCAATCTTATCTGGAGTCAAACTGAGTCATTAACTTGATGGAGGCTTAAGCAAAACGCGTCGGTCAACTGAGTCAGCAATTTCCTGAAGATTCACTTCAACCATGGCACTGAGCTGTAAGTGAAATGCTAATCAGTCTCTGACTCGTGGGAATTCACCCTGCAGATGAGCGTAGTAGAAGTTGAATGTGTTGGACAATTTACTAACAGACCCTAGTTCAAATCCAATTTAAAAACGTTTGCCTTTGTGCCGTTAAGCAAGACACTTAGTCGTGATTAGAGTGCATGTTAATTGACCCAAAACGTCCTGTGTCAAGATATATCAATAAGGTTTCTCCATCTAAATGAATTGTCATAATCAAATATTTTCTTGCTTGCATTGATTGTGAAAATACATTGCCGAAAGACAAGTGTAGGTGATTCAGGAATAAAACGAGTTTCATTTAAAACTAGACACAGTAGATAGCCTATATCCCATGGGAAAGCTCTTCAATGTGGCGTGATAGGTTCTCCATATTACTAGAAATCTGCATACTGCATACTGAAATTTGCATACGGCATACTGTTACTGAGATACTATATTATACAGACTCTGCGGGATTCCTTTATTCTGTCCATGGATCAGTTTCAAACCATCAAATTAGCAGTATCTCTCGCCCAGGATGACTAGATCCTTAACTCGTTTCAGGATTGCTGTTTGAGGTACGCAGTCAAAAGGTTCCTCCTCACTGTCTGTCAGATGCATGTTCTTTTTTAAGATCCTGCAAACACTTTTTATAAACCCTCTAAAACGAGTATACATGATTACAACAGCTGTTGCCCTCGTTCAGAGTGTACGATAATTGCATTACACTTTAACTGCAGCATCCAAACTACCATCTTTCTTGATAAGGCTGTGCCTCACAGCCACGTGATTATCAAGGCAAATGAGGACGTCCGTTTCATTGGGATACGCAGAGTCATTGTATGGGCACCGTTAGAGCATTATAGTGGAACCATCAGGACCATCATGATCCAAAGTGTGGATTCCTTACCACACTTTCCACATATCCTAACTCAAACGGATGATGTAAAATGCATTTGACGTAGTTCGGAAAATGTACCACATGAATGAAACCACGTAGTAAATAGCACCCATGCAAACACTCACAAGCTCAATCTCCATGGCAGCTTTAAGGCGATGATCCTGCACCATAAGATTGGTCCAGTGCTGCATGTGGCTGGATTTGACTAATACGTTAGAAGGCTTACCAAGATTTACAGTTACGCAAATATCTGTGTCAGATTTGTCTTTAACAATGCCATGATCAACCCGAGACACCATGAGTCCATAGACTGTTTTATTCCATAAGAGTAATGCTGACACTAAAGTCTTCTAACAGATGAGTCCTATAATGCTAGGATGGACACGTTCTGTGCATTTCAGTCATTCAGTGACAGAGGCTTTTAGCATCCTTTAAAATGTACAGTTTGTTTTCAATATATTTGTAATTACATTTTTGCGCCACCTTGTGGCCATTAGGTAGTGCGTTGCGAGAGAGTATGAACATTTGGTTCATCACCAAATAGGAATTTTCTACCATATACCTACCATATACCCGATCATATATCCTACCATATACCCTATCATATATCCTTCCATATACCATATCATATATCCTACAATATATCCAACAATATACCCTATCGAATACCCTATCATATATCCTACCATATATCATACCATATATCATACCATATATCATACCATATACCCTACCATATACACTCCCATATACCCTACCATATATCCTACTATATACCCTAGTATATACCCTACCATATACACTCCCATATACCCTACCATATATCCTACTATATACCCTACCATATACCCTACCATATATCCTACCATATATCCAACCATATACCCTGCCAGATATCATGCCATATATCTTTATCCTTTATCATATATCCCACCATATATGCTGGGCATTCTGGAATATGTCAATTGCCTTGTGTATCCTACTACTCAAATAACTCATGAATAAATCTTAACAAATAAAATAAAAAGCGGCTTCTGGGCCTTAACCAACCACTTATGCCTACTATCCTTGAATGATCCATAACAAGACCCACACTAGTTTTACAACATCACATAAACACCTTCAGAATAACCCTGGAGGCTTGAGTACAGTAGCGAACAAACCAATCCCCAATTCCCCATCTCCTCTATTCCTCTGTCACATCCTCCCGTCCCTATGGCACCAGCATCTCAGCAGAGAGGCCTCATTAGGGTGTCAGTTGGGCAGGTTGAGCTGCAGCTCCACCTCTGTCTGATCTCCTATTCACCACTCTGTGGAACTGCCCCCTCAATGCCATCAGAGGCCCAACAGGGCAGGTCTGAAATGTGTTGCTTGGCTGGCAGATGAGAGCCAGGAAATAAAGGCTACCGGGGAAATGCGGCCATTTCTCCGATCCTTTCAGTGTGTGTAATGATGTTGAAAACAGGGACTGGTGTGTGGGTGTCTTTATACATAGATTACATTAATTCTGTAAAATTGGAAGCAATAGGCGCTGCGAGCAGACATAGAAAAGACGTGGGAGGTTTAAAATTTAAATATTGCACATTTGTATTGTTTTTTTGGTTGGGATTTTATGTTCTTTTTTCAAACACTTTAACAAAATGTATGTGTAAAAACTTGATAGAAATGTACGTATAAATCCTAATGGAGGCCTTCAATTTGCATTTGTTTAAGCCAGTGATTGTGAAAAAATATGTGAGGCACTCCAATGAATTGTGAAATCCTGAATTAGAGTGAAAATGATTGGCCACCACTGGAATAAGGACTGCTGTGTCCATTCTGATCCCCTGAGGCTAACAAATAATTGCCTGAATTCCTTTTCATCTCAGACTGCTTTGTTTCCATATCAAAATAAACAATTGTGACTAAATCTAGGTTTTCTCCATCAATGTAAATAACACTAGTACAATCAACACACTCAGTTAGGGCATGTTTAATTATTATTTCTCCTCACATGGGTGCTGCCACGTAAATGTGCCACGTGAATGTGTTACGTGGGAACACCTCCATGTGCATTACAGATATGGGCCAACAAGCTGAACCAACACACTGGCTTCACATCATCTCATCCAGCACGGCTGACCTCTCTATGGGAGGTGTGTGTGAACATGAGTTATTCAATAGGAGGACCCCCCATCTGCCTCCACCTCCTCAGCACACCAAAACCCTCTCAACCAACCTCCACCCCCAACCTACATTCGCCCTTCCAACCGACCTCCATGGTGGAGGTATATTTCTTTTATGTGTGTGTGTGTTTTGTGTCTTTACTGAATTTCAATGCTTTCGTGGGGTGGAAAAATAGCATAAGTTCTGGAGAAGCATGTACCACGGCAGACTGCGTGACGGTATAGTGCCGTGTGAGGTTATCCCAGTTACTTTGCGCTCCAGCAGATACATGAATCTGAGAGTGACGCAGAGACAAAACAAGGTGTTGGGGGAGAGAGAAACAAACATGACAGACAACATGGCCGTCTGTGTCTAGTGTTACACTGCTAGAAAATCAGGGTATGTAGTTGTGACGGACTAACAGAAAACAGGAGAAGAAACATGTAGCAAATCTGATCTTCACTACATTGCCTGTTGCCCCCCGTCACATCCAGGCATCTCTCCGTCCCCCCACAGTTGCCTCAGGCACTACAGCAGCACCTCCCTGAGCTCTCTTGCAGAAACAGGTGCTGTGTATTCAGCATGGAAGGCAGGCTAGGGTTGGATGGGTTAATGGAGTTTATTTTACATTGTCAGCACATGCTCCGGTATTTGCATGAAAGCGACACAAAAACAACAAATGAGCATAAACAAGCGCCTAGCCTACGACAGCCTATGAATAAATCCATAGACGGGCTTCACTACCTTGTAGAAAGTGCAAAGAAAGAGAATCTGGCGGAAACAATGGAAGGAAAGGGGGTGGATGAAAGCTCATTACAATAGGTGGCATGGGATTTGAAGCACAGAGATGAGGGGATGGGGGAATTTCACCAGCTGTTGGCCTGGAGTGCTACACACTGTGCATCTATAACACAACAGTGAAGGAATCCAAAATGAGGTGTTCATGAACCTAATTGAAATACTGTGTGTGGTACTGAACAAACAGCATGCCTTTCACCCTGGAGGTCGCTTCTGTGACACGTACAGAGAAAACGCAACACTGTCATCCTTGCCTGCTCCAATATGATCTCCATGCCCCGTATCGAATGCAGATCGTAATCACTGGAGCCACTAACATTTGCGTAGTGCTGTTCACAGAGGATGCCATCGTTTCCATCGTTATTCACCCGGACGCAAAAGGACAAGAGGAGTGAAACCTGTGTGAGAAATGTTGTATAGACCTATAGTTCAGTGTAGTAAACCATCTGCGGTTTACATTCAACCCTGTAGTTCATCATAAAGCTTGTTAGGAGGCTTGAAGACCTGGGGCTCAGCCCAGTGCTGGACTCCCTGTTCACACTTGACTGGGCGGCCACATAGTATAACTCCCACACTCATGTTGACACACACACACAATGCTAACCCACTTACACGTATATTCACTGCACGCTGACATTGTTTTGAACACATAATGTGTCCCAAACACGTCCTCCGTATTAATTACACCTTACTATAAGATCACATGTAAAGGTTAAGCTATATTGTTTCATTGAAGTTAAATTGTGTTGTATTAACTTTTCATCATCGCGTGAAGACCATCTTAATTCATGGATGAATGTATTATTTTAAACAATCAAGCATTTAATGAAGCAGACATGTTTCATTACCTTTCAGTGAGATTTGCTTATCACAAGACAAGAAGACTGGACACAAAGGCACAGCTGCACCCTACTCTGGCTATTTATTTTGAAGTATATTTTCTGCTGTCCGCTAATTAGACAATTTACATATTCCACAATTTGCATATTCCCAACACCATGCTGCGCCCTGAGTTTAGTAATCTCTCATTAACTGACTCACACATGATGAGTCGCCCACTCTGGTGCACACAAAAGAGGAGGCAGTTTAAGGAAATCAACTGCAGGCCATGTCAGTATTATGCAGCCAAAAAGGCACAGGCTACAGTCTCCGGACCGACCTTGGCAAACCTCCAGACACAGCGAATATATCCACAAAGCTAGAAAGCGAGGGCCGAGAACGTGTCAAGGATCATTTTCTAAAATGTCTAGTAAGGTTAATTTTAAGTTTATTTATTTTAATTTCTATAAAATGATCGCATAATTCTCCAGTGCAGTAGGTGGCAGTAAACCACTGAAACGTTGGATAATGCCGCACTCTGACGTAAACGAAACCCTGGAAGCAAAAACAGAAAATACGTATTGACGCCTGCTGCCTCTAGTGACAATGGTTGTCAAGTGATTACAGCAGGAAGATGGGTTAGCGATTACAGAAAAAGAGATATTCATCAAAGTATGTGCATGTTTTTACTTCAATAATATTCGTCTCAATAAAAAGACAAGAACTGGTTATATTAATTGTCAAGACATGGCGCCTAGCCTTCTTTTTAGCTGGCCAAGCAGATGCTAAAGTACATAGTTAACTTGAAGTAGGCTACACTTAGCTAGCAAACATTTGCTTGACAACCAGCACTGCCTGTGTTGTAGTAGTACACAAAGAAGCAGAAAAAGCCCACTTATCGGTTTCAAAAGTTGGTTAAACCCACATGTAATTACTGTTAGTCTGCGACAAGTGCCAGGCGAAATGGCAGACGATGACAGGCGTGGGGAGGACGATGTACGGGGTCCTGGAGCTGCATATCAAATGTTCGTGGTTATGGAGGACTTGCTGGACAAATTAAAGCTCCTGGATTACGAGGAGGAAGTCCTGGGAAAGCACAACATGAAACCTCTGTCCAGGTTAGCAAATAGCAATACATTGCTATCAATTATTAATGTGACACTGTTTTGATATGGAATGACAGTGTGAAATGAAAGGTTGCCACCTCTTGCAATCCATATAGGCATTACTTCGCATCCAGTCCCTATATGCCGTCAAATCCTGGGGAGCAATTCTTTATGTTCACCATCATTGCTTCTTGGCTCATCAACAAAGCAGGGAGTCCCTTTGAGCAGCCTCAGGAATATGACGACCCAAACGCCACTGTGGCCAACATTCTCTCACAGCTAAGAGCGTTTGTAAGCACAACTTGGTTTCTGTACACAATGATGTTCCCATTGCCTTGTGCCAGGCCCATTTGTTTAGTTATTGATCCCTTTATGGGTCCTGTTTTGCTGCCTAGATTAAGCAGTTAGCGGTGACTCGTTAAAAACAACAGACAGGTATTTTGCAATGGTGGCGACCAATAAGTATACCCAAGTGTTTAATTGGTTGATTTTTATTACATACCATTTCATTGAGGTGCCATGGAGCTGTAGTGTCCTATTCGAGACAGTCAAACATACAAGCCAGATATTTCAGACATACATAATTTGATACATGTCGTTCTTCCTCCTGACCCAGGGAGGACTGGTAGACTTTCCTCCCTCCAAACTAAAAGCTGGCTCAGGAGAACATGTTTGCTTTGTCCTGGATCGGCTAGCAGAAGAAGCTCTGAAGAATGGAGGGTTTACATGGAGAAGGTAAGCTACTGTGTGACATTTACCAAGTTATCATTATATTTGTGGAATGAATATTCACAATTTACAAGTCAGTTTATCCTAAATTTGTAAAGAAATGGGAAGAGTGTTTTCCACTTCAGGTTTCTTCTTTATACAATGTTGCCCTTTTTCCAGACCAAACTACCCCACAGAAGAGATGGAGGAAGAATCTGTAATGGAAGATGATGCAGAGCTGACTCTGAGTAAAGTGGAGGAGGACATGACAGTGGGTGTCTTCATTGAAGTGCCCCCTAGTGAGAGTACAAATGTCCATGTTGTACTAATTTTATAAAATATGGATAAAACAAATACTAATAGAGAATTGCCCTAATAAAGGGGGAACCAGACGAAGATGAAGAGGAGAACATAATGGATTTGGAAGCACTGAAATCAAGAACCAATCAAAGTGTGAGTTGCACAGGGCATTTCTCTGGCTCTAGAAATAAGACATCCAAAATGGCTAGTCGCTAACGGACTTTTAACAAATAAAAAGTAATAAAATAGAAAATGGTGGGCAAAAAGAGCTTTTTTATTTCTTGGTTATCTACTCGTGTAGATACCGGGATCCCTAAACCTTTCCCTCTCCTAGCTGGCCATCATGGCTTCTACAAAGCCAGACAACATCCTGGAATCCAACACAGATGCTGCTGAGTGGAATCTAGAGGTGGAAAGGGTTCTCCCACAGCTGAAGGTCACAGTCAGAGCAGACAATAAGGTAAGAATGGTTGTTTTTGAGCCAGTCCGGCCTAATACATAAAAGTAAATATTAATCACAAGTCTATTTTCAGGACTGGCGAATCCACGTGGATCAAATGCATCAGCACAAAGACGGAATCAAGTCGTCTCTTAAAGAGGCCAAGGTGGGCTTTAGTAGCTGCTGCATCATGTCATACCATTTAACAAGAAAGAACACGTTCATTTTGTGAAGCCCTTTTTACATATTATAGTTTCACATATAGTAGTTGTCCCTGCTGCTTTTACAAGCACTTGGAATTGTTTTTATTTTGCTTAAACTATTTTGACTGTTCAATTCTGATTAAATAGATTGCAAAACTTCCTGATTTGGTGACATTTCATCCTCCAATGAGTCCATGTGACAAGTCACTCTGAACAGAGTATTGCTGTGTTATGCAGTGGGGCTGATGTGTGTTAACTGTGTTTAGGGCTACTTAGACAAGCTCCAGGAAGAGATTGGTAAGACCCTGGAGAAGGTGGGCAGCAGAGAGAAATACATCAACAATCAGCTGGAACACCTCATCCAGGAATACCGCAGCAGCCAGGCCAAACTCAGTGAGGTGAGCGGCCGTGCTCGAGCCATATAATACAGTAAGATACACAATAAAGTAGAAGAGAATATAGTGAAAACAGTAGAACTAGAAACTATGTAACATGCATGTTTTTTGATGGTAGGTTTGGGTACAAAATTCCTCTAAAGTGTCCTGTTTACACACTACTCACCCTACTGTACCAATCACAAAGGTCTACTCTGGAGCACATAATTTATTCATACTGTACTGGTAAACTGACACTTGACTACTGATAATTTCCAGCGGAAATATAGGATATATAGGATATATTTTGCGTTTATTTGTTGTCAGCAATGAAGAAGAACAACATAACTGAGTTTGTAAAAAAAAAGCAGGCTGACTGTTAACCTTTTATATTCTAAGGCAAAGGAGCTTTACCGCCAGGGAAGTGGTGGAGTTACAGAGAGAACCAGAGTTCTGGCTGAGGTCAGTGACCCTATCACACACACAACGCAAGATGGGTGGAACTAATAAACTGGCCATTGAGTGTAGATCTTTATAGAGCTCACATTACTACTCTGTTATTCTTCGTAGATTCAGCAAATCAGTCATAATGCCATTGATGAAAGGCTTCAGTGCTGTGTCTCTTTCTAACCTAGATCACAGAGGAGCTGGAGAAGGTGAAGCAGGAGATGGAGGAAAAGGGCAGCAGCATGTCTGATGGAGGTGAGTTTGTCAATGCAAAATGTATGTTTTTTTAATCAAGATTGGTGAATATCTCGCAGGGGGTTGTGGGAAAGCAACAGTTCTTAATCTAAAACACATTATATAGTGACATCTAGTTGAACGAGGAAACCATCGAAGAAATCATGTCCGTTGCATCAGCTCATTGATAAAGTGACTTTCTGCGAAATCAGTTCATGTATAATCATTTCATTTAAAATATTTTATATTACTTGTATTCTAACCTTTTGAACTTTTCTAATCAAAGCACCGGTGGTGAAAATCAAGCAGAGCCTGACCAAGCTGAAGCAGGAGATTGTTCAGATGGACATTCGTATAGGTGTGGTGGAGCACACACTACTGCAGGCCAAGCTGAAGGAGAAGTCCAAAATGACTAGAGAAATGCATGCCACCAACATCCCAGAGCCTTCTGTCGGCGCATACTGAGGTCCACACAGAATGGTGTCATGATCCACCAACTGAATGTACATGATGACTGGACGGTGCGTTTATTTACACGAAAAGCCAAGTTGCGTCTTACAACGGGACCACAGCCAATTGCACAAATTATTCTAAACAGCTTGTTTAAGTGATCACAGAATGACACTTCAGCTTTGGCGTCAAGGGTTGTCTGTCATTAGCATTCATTCATATGGCTTTTTATATTGTATTTTATCGCATTCTAAAGCTTTGTTGATATTGCTTAATTCATCTTGCACCGAATATTTACATTAATCTGTATGTAAACAATACATGGTTCTATATGTATTGATACTTATAAAGCTGATTTTATTAAGAACATTTAATATATGCTGTGTTATGTTTATGTATTGCTCTGTTTGTAAATGACAATAAGATGAGATATTTTCGTTGAAAAACTAATAGCTCATGGCCCTTGAAATGGTCCGGTCATGTAGACATTAGGACATATTTCCGAAGACACCTAAGCAGCTTTCATTTTCTGATAGAATGGCCTATAGAGTCCACTCTCCAATTATGAATTTGCATTATGATGTAGTACCTGATCAAGCTGACATTCCTGGATTTGTTTTTTCAAATAGCTCACAAAGGGGTAATTATATATTTTGTATTCTTTTGTAAATATTATTTTGGAATCCTAAATGCCTTTACATGCATGCTTATCTGTTTACTTATGTTTTTTACTGCATTTAGCTTAATGAGGGTCATGACTGAAAGGGACGTAGCTTACTTCACAGAGACTGACGTCAGACTTCTCATCTGATAGCTTAGTAACTAGTCGTACTACTCACTAATTAATATTTGTTTTGAGAATTAACACGTTTATTTTAATGAGTGAGAGAGACACATGACTTGGATTTATTGTCATCACCTTAACAGTCATTTGTGATCTGCCATTCAGCTTCTGCTGTGAATGCCCTTGAGATGTGAGATAACATGCCAGTGTGAACTACAGCTTCTCTCCTCAGAAACAGAGCAGCCTGCGTGAGCCGTGACTCATGGTATATTATTGGTGGTTACCGTCTTGATGGCACCATGTTACAGTTTACTCAATGACGGGAGGGAAGCACTGCAACACTACACTAAGGCTTTAGCTCCCTCTTGCTGCAGCATTGTGAAGCAAGTAGTGTACCAAATACCGGCAGAACAACTGTCCATGTGGGTAGCATTTCCCACCATCATAAAAAAAACTGCTTTATAGGGTAACTCGTCAAATATAGATGCAAAGATTGACCATCCACGATATAAAAAATCTAGTTTGAATTATGTTTTGAGGCAGTGATTTACAAAAACATTAAAACGGTAAACCAAACGGATATGTAGCATTCCAGATATCCCCAAGATTCAAAGTTTTATCGTCATACATACAGAGTGACTTGCATCAGACTGTACAATGAAATTCTTAAGACATGGCAAGCAACAACTACGTAGTTAGGATAATAATAAAAATAAGGATAAAAAAACAATTTACAACAAAATTGTCATGTTTCAGATAATCTTAATATTCAGACGTTTAGAAATGATTGTGCGAAGTCACTTTAACATTAGTCACTTCACTGTAGGACTGCAATCTATGAAGTCACAAAAAGCAATTATCTGTAAAAACACCAATGGGCGTTTCCTAATATCGAGGAACCACCACGTCATTAAATGAATGTACATTTCACACATTAGTTGGCCTGTAACTATGCTTTTATGGTAGTTAAATATATAGGTTATCCATTTAATTTTCATTCAATAAATAGATTCATATTTAAATCATACTTATTTTACAGAAATTATAGGTCTTCGGTATGGAGGAATTTCAGGGGCTTTATTGAATAAATACATCATTAAATAAATAAATATACCATTAAATAATTACTTAAATGTTTCATTAATTAATTCGGTCCTCTCCTCTGATGCGTTAATATTGACGCGCCTAAATGGTGGGCTTCAGAACGTCCACTCGTGGTTTGTCTGATTGGTCCATCCATCAGTGTAGGCGTGGCTTCCTTAGCGACAGAACGTCCACTCGTGGTTTGTCTGATTGGTCCACCCATCAGTGTGGGCGTGGCTTCCTTAGCGACAGAACGTCCACTCGTGGTTTGTCTGATTGGCCCACTCATCAGTGTAGGCGCGGCTTCCTTAGCGACGAATGGACTATCGAGCTAAAAGAACATCAACATTCCTCACCGCTTGAATGTTGAATTTGCATATGACTCTAGTTTCTCTGTATTTGCGTACAAGTCGCAATAAAACATAAGAGGCACCTTATGACAAGGCTTATCGCAGACCGGGACAGAGGACTAGCAGGATTATTTGTAAGTAGTCCTATCGCTTAAACGATTTCCTTTTTCTTTGTTCCGTCAAAAACAGCTGTAGTTATGTCTCTCTGCTTGACTTTGAACTTGATAGATCTAAATCTAATATTACATAGAATACAATCATTGTCGGTTTCTTTGCATCTATTTGTTTTATTAAAGATAGGTGTTCAGTATGTCTGTATTATATATTTTTCTCCATTTATTTAATTTAAATAGGCGTTATTAGCATACAGTGTTATTCATTACACTCCCTTTTTGGGTGGGCAATTTCTCTTGAACTCGTAGCTACACACCTTGTATCAGCAGATAGCCTGTTCAATGTAGGCCCCCAGCCTCCAGCATCACAAGCTCCAGCATCATCAGTTTTTGCATCATCAGTCTGACCTACCGGTACCTGCTAGGTTCAGTCAATGATACGAAGACCCTCATTTTGATATTTGAGAAACAAGTACACGTACCATATGCACTATCACAACAGTGAATAATACAATGATATCATTATTTTAGCTCGAATTGAAACACCAATGTTTAATTCAGAAATAAATAAAGCCATACCTCAGAGATTATATAGCAGTCCTCGGTCAGTGTAGAATGCTTTATATAATGCAGTGTATGGTTAGGTAGCTATTGCTCTTTGTCAAGGTTAACATTTGACTATCTTAGAAGTTCACCAAAAGACACCAACATTTTAGTGCATTTTGTGGAGTTTAAATTTGAGAGCCACCGTTGATTTATTTGCTGTATACTAATTCTATGTATATTGGGTTATTGTCCCTTTAGAAGGTGGTCTGTCATAGAATATGTATCTAGCATTTATTTACCCACTAAAAAATCCACAAAAAATATCACTACATTTTTTAAATCACATTTTAACAATTTTCTTTAAGAATAAAACTATACAGACCATGGAAAACAGTTGAAAATATCTGATTCAATGTTCTGTCAGCAATTACTACTTAGTTTGGTGAAATTAACTTTTATCATTGTTAAAATGGATGGCTATTTTTTAAGATCATTGATTGATCTTGTGATTGGTTTGCAAGGCGTTTTGTTATTGTACACTTTTATACCATCTGATGTTGCAGGAAGCCACATTGCTGCTATTTGTCAGTTCCTCAGGAAGTGTGCAATGTGTATGATGAAGTTTGGTGTTTGTTTTTTAAATGACATGAAAACAGTAGAGTCAACTACCCGTATGGCTGAAGTAAGATGCCTGCTAGCTTTTGTCATTATTTCCCAGGAAAATGAACCAAAGATATTGTGTTTACAGCCCATGGCTTTATAGGGCTCCTCATGCCTTGCAATCTGTGTCTTGTCTGTTTGAGTTCAGGAAGAAATGGAAAGCCTTCAGTCGAACCATTAAAGATTAGTTCAACTCTAGCAAAAGACAATAGATTTTACTGATATAGATTTCAGATAAACACATTAATCAGAAAATTTTGAAATGCCAAAATCAGCGAGCTACCAAAAACATGACATCATGGCTGTCTATTGTTTGTTTTGTTCAATCAAATTCAAATCATAACAAGGCAATGGCAAATGTCTCTAAACGGTCAATTGCATAACGGTTGTGGCCATGAAAAGACACAACTCAAAAGGTTTTTTCAACCAGGATATTAAAAGCTAGAAACAGTTTCTAGACTCGTTGTTGTGCTATTTTTCTCAGGCACACCCTGTCCTCTGAAACAGTGAAGGCTTCTGTTCCTCCAGTTCACTACTGAGATAGAACCCTCTCCTGTGGCAGCAGACAAAGACTGTTACCGCGACAACAGGTCTGACCCAGATAGTCCAATAGTTCAGAAATCACAGAGCTATAAGCGATCAAATAATGCTTCTCATTTGGAAGGAGGCTCCAGGAAAACAGGCCTACAGAATCAACGGAATCTGCAGAACAATAGGCTGGCATCAACCATGTAGACAGACTTTAAAGAGCAACAAGTGGACTGTGAACAGAATTTATTCAAACATGCATAAAGTTGAACATTGGCTAAAATGTATTCATATTTTCATATATGGCTATGTACATATACTTGAACTGGATTGAAAGTAATCTATAACCAAAATTGTTGAATGGGTTGTAGTCAGGATAGGGTTAACAGGAAATGTGACATCACTGTTTGTTTTTCTTTTTCCCCCTTTGGTCGTCTGCAGTTGTTTTTCTCAGGGAGTCAGATTAGAGACCTCACTTTAATCACGAAAGTACATACGTTCTATTTAGATTTGTACATTAAGTTTGCGTATGCACATTGCTCCACATGGTTAGTAAAGTTGCAATTACAAATAGCTTTTAATTTTTGAAGAAATTGATTTTTTGCTGTGTTTTACATGGTATCTGTAGTAACACATTTTAAAATTCACATTTTGGTTGAACGTATCTTTAGCTCCATGATATATACAATCCCTGCCTTGACTTAGCAATCTACCAAATACTCAGTCAGTGTTTTGATTGGAAAGCCCCTCAGATGCCGACAGAAGGACGGCTTACTGGGGAGATTATAGGGAGAATAATCTTTAGGACAGGCTAAGGACTTTAAGTAAGGATTATGTCACTTGGATTCTCTGGGTACTTCTGATATGTCAGTAGGCTTTCAATGTCCAATTTCAAAGATATATTTATCTTTCGTACTATGGTAAAAGGTAGTAACTAATATAATGTTTGTTTAGGGGAATCTGAACAATGTTTTTTTCTTTTTTTTCTCAAGGTTATTTAGTTATTCCAGCTCATCCTCTTTTGCTTTTTCTTAAAGACTTTTAATATCTTTTTCAGTTTTAGACGGCTGGTACGTTTTATCTGTGATCCCTTCTTCCTGACACCACGCTGTGTCTGTGGAGGGGGTTGACATGGCTCGGATGTTCACTGGTCCTGTTACAAGTATGTTGAAACTGCATTTCTATATGTATGATTCTTTTATAATTGTGTTTATCGTTTAAAGACAAATAATATTTTATGTAAAAAAATACACTAATTGTTTGCTCTTTGGGATTATTTTTTCAACATGTATTGTTTAAACTGTCTCACAACTGGAATGTTAGTCCACTTTATTACTTAGAGAGATATATAGGTTATACTTTACACTTTTGAGTTTGTGTCAAATGGGTATTGAATTGAAAATCACTTCAGTAGTGATTTTTTAGTTCTGTGTAAATCATGCATATTGTCACAAAACACCATTATGCTTTCAATTGTTTTTTAAATTAAAATTCAGCTAGCCCGTTAACTTTGAGCTGTGAAGGTAAATGTTTTTGTATATTAACAGGTTCACCAATAAGGAAAAAGAGAGAACCAACACTTCCTGATGAGTCATGTCAAAGGTAAAAGGTTTTGTGTTATGAATGGTTTTGTATTGGGTATGGTTTTGTGCTATAAATAATTATATCATGTTTGTTAACATGTATTGGATTAGGAGATTGTGTAACTCCAACACTGTTGTCATCGTGTACTCCGTAGCCTGGGCCTGTCCCTCCTGTCTTCTCCAGATGACTCCTACCACTGTTACTCCGTGAATCCTGTGACAGGCTCTCCAAGCTCCTGTCGTCGGAGCCCACGCCTTCTTAACAATGGCTACTATGTTCTGACCGAGGACAGCTACGCCTGGGATGACGAGGGAAACGTCTCCCTAACCCCGTCCAAAATAAAACTGTCCTACAAAGAGAACCTAGTCAGGTGAGTTGTTCCAAATAGTCGTGCCAAATGGAACAGATTGGATGGGCATGTGTGTATGTGTTAGCCTGAAACAAAGGCAGAATTGTGAAGAAAAAGCCTTATCTCAGACTGGCCAATACAGAGGCATTTTTAAGATGGGCAAAAGACAAACCAACAAACGCAACGTGCCATTGGAACCTAGAAATGATGTTTGCCGATTATTTATGCCTATGTAGATAATCCATTGAAAGTAATTCACAAAATGTACAATGTCGGCAATGTATTTCTGATTAATGTCATGTTTTTAATGGACATAAAATATGCTTTTCTTAAAAAAATAAGTACAATAAAGTATATATAAATAAAAATAAGGACATTTCTAAATTACCCCAACTTTGTGAGGGATAGTGTGTGTGTGTGTGTGTATATAGGTATGTGTTAAATATTTGTTTACATTTTTGTTAGTCTGCATACGTTATGAGTTATATTGAAATAACGTACTTTTTGTTGAATAATGTGATACTGTGATGTGTCTTTTAGCATAGCTTAAATCTTAGCTTACACTTAAAGTTGTTTCCAGAATACATTACATTGTTGACTAATGTCAATACTCTGTATTATGACCATATTAATTACTGTGATCCCAGAAGTCATATAACAGTAGTCAGTTGCAATTCATACTGTAACAACATGAGTTATTTGAATGTGTTCGTATGTAGCCTCACATACAACGTTGTTTGGACTGTTTTCCTTTTCCCAGAATCTTCCGGCGCAGACGGAAAGCCCGCAGGTCTCTAGCTAGTATGTTAAGTGAAATGACTGAGACGTGTCAGACATGGCTGGACGTGAAAGTGTTTGGAGCGGTACGTCACCTTCCCCTTGCAGAGTCCTCCTGGCTGGAGCACAGCACTGCTGATTTGGACACCAGCTGCACTTTCACTTATGGTGAGGCCTGCTATGCTATTTCTGCTGCTTCTACTTGGACCAACCAACTGCTGTAATCCTATAGAAATGTGGATCTGATTCAAGGATTGTAACACTAATTCCATGTTATTTTAGTGACATTTATTCAGTGGCGCTATTGCTCCCTTGAGCAAGATGTTAATCATGTGACCACCGTCCTATATTTAGAAAAAGTAATCTCTCTATTGTCTCTATTGTACTGTTTTCCCATTGCAGATGACAGTGAGATAATTTCCCCACCTCAGAAGTTGGCTCACAAACAAATGCTACAGGAGGAGATTGTCACAGAGACCTGTGTGTCCGAGGGACATTTTGGCCAATCCCAAAGTGGCCTGCTGGATGTCCCACTCCCTTCAGCCTTCCTCTCCAAAACCTGCTCCCTGCCTAAACCCAAGCCATCAGGTGAGCTGCAGGTTACAAATGGTCTCTTCCCTGAAGTGTACTCTCAGTGCTAAATGCTTTCTACATCATTATGAACCAAGCTTCTATTCAGTATTAGGAGAGAAAAGGAGTAATTGAGGTAGTTTTGGTTACCGGTAGTTTTGTTAAAATGTGCTACCTTAAATGTGTTTTAGATTCCACCATGGTGAAAGCCCTCTTCCTCATATTTTTTGCGGTCTTTGTCTCCTCTGCTATAATATCAAGGTAAGCGATCATCATGTGTTTTGTAGCATTTGCTTTTTGCCAAGTGTTGACTTGATGGTGCAAAGAGCCGTCATTTCAGTAATGCAAGTTAGTAATCTCATCCTCCTCTAGCTAAATAATAAAGAAAAGCCAAAGTTCCCAATCACACTATCCCTTTATAACAGTCGGCACACAGGGTAGGTGCATCTTGGGAAAGTTAACAATATAAACACTTGCAAACCTATTCATTGTTAGGTCCTTTATAAAAGCTTGTCACAAGATAAATAAGAGCTCATGTATCTAATACCTGCTAACATAAAATATTTCATAATTTTTAGATGCTTGCTGACGGGACTGACGATGGCATTCACAACATTCATATTGATTATGACCTCTCTATGTAAGTACACTTCTAGCATACTTTATGAGGCTTTTAAAAGTCTCTTTGATTCCATGTCAAAAGTGAATTCTGAACATTAATTTAATACATTGCTTTTCCCCCAGTCCTCACAAAGTCTGGGCCGATGGGCAAGTGGAGAAAAGCAAAGACGGAGGTAAGCTATATAGTACTATTAAAATGTTAAATAGTACTATGTTTGTCGCCAAGTAATGACATGTTCCATATTAACATGGTCAATAACGTGGTTCTTAATTTTTGTTCCAGGATATTACATCAAGGAATGAGTAGAGTAAATCTGTGCGGACAGACACACACGCACATACAAACTCAAGTGTCACTCATTTATAAGACGTTTTTAAAGGAGAGTAAAATAAAGAAATAATAAAATTAAGGTGGAAGTGGACCACATTAATGAAGGAGAGTCGTACTCGCCACCAGCTTGTAATTGTATTTGCACATAATTTAACAATTCCCGTTTAATCTGATCATAATACAGGTTATTGGGCTAATCTGAACAGGGATAGGCTGACATTGGTCAGTGTTAAAGCACTTTGTGACAACTTTGTTGTAAAAAGGGCTTTATACAATAAATTTGATTGAAATTTGATTTATTGACCAAAGAATCAGTTATAGAAATACAATAACATTATTGAAAGCAATTTATTTTAAAACTCCTTTAAATATGTACATTAACAAAGTAATGAAGCTGTAATTTAGTAGACTATGATGAATTTAACAATTCATTTTGTGTTTAGTAATTGTATAGTGATAAATGACATGCTTGTGAAAGATGTCACCCACAATCTTGAATACAAATATTAATATATGAAATATTTGTATTGCATATTATGCACACGTGTTTATGTATTGAATTACCTGCATTTATCTGATCTTGGCTTTTTTGGGGCTGTCCAACAGGACTTATTTTTTATTGCTTCCAGTATTTTGAATAAATAACAGTGCTATTAAATAGCATACTATTTCAGTGTGAGAC
The DNA here is from genome assembly GCA_029465975.1 of Dallia pectoralis. Classification (NCBI taxonomy): domain Eukaryota; kingdom Metazoa; phylum Chordata; class Actinopteri; order Esociformes; family Umbridae; genus Dallia; species Dallia pectoralis. The sequence goes on along the minus strand of CM055732.1, from coordinate 7,930,862 downwards.
CAGTTTTCTCACCAGAATTATAGCTGCAACTGTAATTTGACTATAACCAAATGGACAACATAGATTTGTTGTCTTGAAACCTGAACTACCTGGAAGTTATTTGTAGCTATGGAATTATAGAGTGCATCTTTTTCCCTGAGGAAATGCAACCTAGTGCCTTCTTGAGCGTATATCTAAGTGCATGCTGGTGCTTGCTTAACAAGACAGGGATACATTTTAGCAGGGTAAGGAGACTGCTGAATGCTTTAGCACAATACGGCATCATTAAAACACAGCTAGCGCGACTGACAATGCTGCAGGACTTGATATGCTCAAGCTTGTGCTGACATAAAAAGCTCTGCGGTGAATTTTATTGAGGGTGGATTTACCTAAGAGTTTGGGTGGAAGGTCATTTTCGGTGCTCACATTAGTAGCGGCCTCTTGTGGTTAACCACGAGCACTTATCAGTGGACAGAGGTATTGTATTCAATTATACTCAAAATTACTTCAGCCAATACCGAAACTGAAATAAACCCCTCCCTTTGATTCAGAAATTGCACAATGTTGAGTATATAATGTCATTAAAGATATTTAGTTTGGGTTGTTTGTCAACCTAGAAGGAAAATGTATTTTCCACCAGGGAATGGAACAAGGCACGGGATGTAGCTGATTGAAGTGATTATGTACTGTCCAGCTTTATGAGGTTTTTACTTTATAAAGTTGAAAAGAGTCATGTTTGAACCTCAACTATGCCAAGCTTTTTAGAATTAAAAAAAGTGGTGAATTGTGCTTTAGTTACTGTACAACTCACCTCTGTCATACTTTTTACATTTATGTTGTTGTAACATGATTGTTTTTTATCGTCTGATATATATGTACTGCTTGTATGTGCTTTTCCTAGACAAGTGACTTCAGAAAAACTTCTGTATTTTGCAACACCAAGTGCCAAATCTGAACCATTATTTCAAATGAGACTGTCTCTGCCCAGAAAGTGTTACATTTGCTCATCTCATTTGTTCATCTGCAAAATGTGTATGTAAAATTTGGTGTTTTTTGTCATAGACGTTAACTATTGCTATTGATGTTACAAAGGTAATGTACTTCTAATGTGCTATGTAAAAACATGGCCATTATCAGTTATATGTAATCAGGATTTTTATTAGCAATTAATGACAATTACTGAATGTTCTTTCCAGAATTTACATTTGTTTGTTCACTCTCACTCTCCATTTATATCAGCCAGTTTAACATTTGTTACTTTTTTACGATCATCATATGAATTGCTTTGATATACCGGTACACTGATAAGCCAAACCATTTTATACCCCCTGCCGGGGCATAGACTCCAAGATCTCCAAAGCTGTCCTGTGGTATCTGGCACCAATACTTTAACCGCAAGTTCTGTTAGTTGTGGATCCACTGTGGATCGGACTTGTTGATCCAGTACATCCCACAGATGCTCAAGCAAAGTGAGATCTGGAGAATTTGGAGGCCAGGAACACCGTGAACTCTTTATGATGTGAATCAAACCATTCCCTGACAAAGTGTGCAGTGGGGCGGGACTCATTATCCTGTTAAAACCGGCCAATGTATTCAGGTGTCATCACCTCTCCAGGTAAACGGCACACATACACACGACCGTCCACTCAATGTAATGAGATAGCGAGACTCATCGGACCGGGCAAACTCATTCTACTGCTCCAAAGTACAGTTCCGCTTTCATCATGGGCCCTCTGACCGACCGGTCTGTGGTTACGCAGCCCCAAACCCAGCCATGTGCAATGCACTTAGTTGTGATATATTGCTTCTGCAATCAATAGTCCTGTGACTCGTGCCACAGTAGACCTTCAGTCAGACCAGACGGGAGAGCCTTCGTTGGCCTCGGGCATTAATGATCTTTGGGTGCACGACACCCTGCCAACCTTGTCATAGTCGCTGAGGTCTTTACTCGTGCCCATTTCTACTGCATCCAATACGTTGACTACGAGAACATATTTCTTTGCCTACTGTCTAATTTACCCAGATCATGACATGTGCCCATGTTGGGAGACTATCAGCTTCAGCTGTGGGTGGTGAATGTTTTGGTTCATCAGTGTACTTTTTCTACATTTTGAATGTGTATGGTACTTGTCGTATGCATGCTTCCTTTGCACTTACTCCTTAGACTTCAATTTTAACAAATATGTACTTTTTTTAAATGCCTGTTGCACTGTATCCTATTATATTCTTTAGGTAAATAAGCTATATTGGAAAGCACTGTAAAATTCTATCTTAAATATTTTAATGTATAAAAAAACCCAAAAACGTTTGGCTTGTTGAACGAAATTGTCTTCTATAAATGAGGAATATATTTTTTAAATGGTTGAAGTATATGGCTAGTTTATAAGATTCAATATTTACAGTGCATTTTCAGGATTTATTGAAATATTACTGTTTAAAGTGAGCCTACAACGTGTTGATGTATATCTTCATTTAAATAAAAAATCTAGCACTCTGGATGTCTTCCATATTAAGCGTTTAAACTACTAAACTATTTCGCCAGGAAAGTATAGAATGATGTTGCTAGAGCAGCCACAGGTACAGTGAATGGGTGAGGGCTTTAGTCTGGAACTGTATAAGACTGTAGGACTCAAGTTACATTTATCATCCATCCAATATTACTAGCTATTTAGGAAAGCTCTTCATTACAACTGAACTTCTCTCATATTGCTGTCAAATTAACAACAAAAACAGTATGGTATGTGTACTTTATTACAAAAGTCCCACCCATTAAATACTTATGACACACCGCTTACACATCCAAAAACCACTTCACACCATTGCTATTTTCCTCTACAATTGAGGCACTTTTATGTACAGAGGATGAGTGACTAACAGCTTTAATGGTAGTTACGAAAACACTAACTCCAAAAAAAAGTACCTATAGAACTATCAAGTCCCCTAATCGACGCTGTGATCAATTAATTTGTTCCTACTGGGTAGAAATAATTTTTGAGCATGCCGACGCTCACTGAAAAGTGTTTGTTAATAGTCTTTCTCCATCGTGGACACTGATGTGTCTCTTGAGATGATTGCCCGATATGAACGTCTTTCCACACTGCGGGCATCTGAACTGCTTGCATCCCGTGTGTACGCTCAGGTGGACTTTAAGGGAGCCGGACTGGGCGAAACGCTTTCCGCAGTGGCTGCAGCCGTAGCGTCGCTCCCCTGTGTGAACACTCTGGTGTCGCTTGAGGTTGCTGGAGTCAGAGAAGCGTTTCCCGCACTGCATGCAGCTGAACGGCTTCTCCCCAGTGTGAACCCTTAGGTGGGTCTTGAGGTTCTTCAGACAGGCCAGCGTCTTGCCGCAGAACGTGCAAATGAAGAGCTTGCCTGCCGCGCTGTCTCGGCTGTAGCTCGCACCGTTGTTATTTTGACTGTCGTGCGCGGCCCAGCCATCTGCCATGGCCAAAGCACTGGGTTCAATCTCCAAGCCTTTCCGAGCGCTCATCGGAGGCTCATCGGAGCTGAGCTGAGCCCTGGGTCTATTGTCTCTGTAAACTACGGTTTGCTTGGGCTCGGAGCCAGAGCGGGTTGCGGTGTTGATTGCATAGGGGAAACCGTGATCTGCATCCGTGTGCACGGGTACGACGTCCACGTGGGAGTACGAGCATTCGGGAATATCATCCCCATGACCCTGCGTGCCAAGGGCACCGAGCTGACGGGGTGGGTCAAACATCATGCAATCGAAGCCCACAGGCTCGGGTATTTCGTCGCCGTTTTCCAACACCGGGTTTTGGGATATTTTGCTCACACTTGTGTTTTTACTTGCTTCTGGTATGAGACTGTTGCTGCTGTCTGTCTCGCCACTCACCCATAGACAAGAGCTTGTGTTCTCCTGTTTGTTGATTGGTTGAGGAGCTTCTGTGTCAATGCTGGAATGCCTGTCACCTCCAACACTGTGATCTAAAGCCTCTAAAACATTTTTAAAAAAAAACAGTGTGTTTATTAACATTTATTAACTGCATGCAATGCTGTATGCCGTCTAATGTTATTGCAATAATCTTACATGAAAATAGATTTCACACTTGTGGCCCAGCACCTGTGAATTATAAGATAATCATACAGACAGATATTGTCTAATAAATACATGTGAAATATTACTATAAATTACTTGCCAGTACTCAGTCTCTCTCCTTGGTCAAGATCCTCCCAAACGTCTTCCTGCCTTTCCTCTTTGATGGTCAGAGATTTAGGCTTCATCTCATCTAGTGCTACAGGCTGTTGTACACAATGTTAGTCAAATTAGTTAGGAAGCATAACTGTTGGAAATGCAAATAATCTCATAACATTGAGACTTTGTAAAGAATGGAAAAGGCTGATATGCTGTATGTCACTTTTTTGTTTTCAAAACTAGATGAGAAAGGAGCAGCACATTAAAAGAAAAGTTCAAGCTTACCTTTCTCTGCGTGTTTACGGTGATAGTTTGTCCAGTATCACCTAAGGATTTTCCGTCCCTAAACAGACCGGTGACCAATTGGGAATCAACCGCTCTCCGACATTGTAGCTCGCCTGTAATAAGTACCGTAATATATGGTAAGTTCACACACGCACCCTGCACTGTATATACATGGTGTCTAGTTGTAACAAATCAATGTAACATATAGACCTGAATGGGTGTGTGTGTGTTTCTGACTGAATGGATGTGTGTGAGTGTGTGTATATATGGATGTGTGTGTGTACGGATGTGTGTGTACGGATGTGTGTGTGTATGGATGTGTGTGTATGGATGTGTGTGTGTGTGTGTGTGTGTGTTAAATCAAACGCCCCATAACTTACTACTTGGCGTCCTTTTTGATTCCAAGCCAAGGTTAGCTCGAGAGCGACTGTGCGCGAGGATGGAACTCCCCATTCCCGCTCTCAGAGCGCTCACACGCGACACTTTCAGCTCCATCAGTCGCAGTTTTCTCCTCAGCGCCTCATTCTCCTTCTGCCCGCGGGTTATCTCCAGATGCAGGACCGCATAGCCATTGTCAACAAGCTCGCAGATTTCAGCCACCGCCGCATTAGCCAAAACCTCCATGATTGAAGCTAGCTGAGTATGAAAGGCAACGGAATTCGCCATTATTAGACCGGAAATCGCGTTCGTATAAGTAACTGTTAATGGATGACGTTTGGAATAAATATTTTGTTACAAAAATATATATAGATTCCGACGCCACGAAATTACATATAATCGAGCATAACAAAAACGAACACGGTCTAGTCAGCGACACAAAAAAACTATTTCCGGGTCACGAAATTTCCAAAATAAAGGTTCTCCAAGTAAAAAGTTGTTTTAACAAGAAATTGCTTGCACTTGATTGGTTGTTTCATAGTTATGAACATATATTTTATTGTTATGCAATCATGCCTGTTGGAGTGGTGCGCATTGCCTGCTGCCCCACATGTTCATTCGTCAATAGCAGCCATATGTTGTGATGATTATTTTTTCTTTGAGGTCCCTAGATGGCAAATATCTGATTGACTGGTCATTTTGTACTGTAGAAGTAGCGGATCAGTGTTTTTCACAAAATCCAAAGTGTTTGACCTGTATATCAACATTCTATGTCACATCATGGGGTTGGTGTGGTAAGCTTCACTAACGTGAGGTAGGTTTGTTGTTAGAGCGGCACCATGTTGGTATTGCATCAGAGGTTATAGATATTGGCCCTGTTCTGTCACGTTAAATCAGGGCCCACTGCATCATTTTATCTCAATTTGCAAAAGGTACTTTTACATCAGGAAAATGTTGACGATATTATAACCAACAACAAATTGCAGTTCAACCTAGATCCCATCAGGGCTCCTTAAATGAAATTATATGCAAAGCAAAATGGCTCATTGTTATCATACACCACAAGCCTTTTACCCGAAGACTTTTAGTTTGAAGACAAAATTCCAAACCGGAAACAGAACACAAGAATGGATAAAGGCCTATGCGGTCCTCTAGCGGTAAAGACCATCTTGAGATGGACCGAGAAAGAAACGGAGGCTGCTTCAAATGGGTCAGAAAAACGACCCAATGCATTTCTAGTCCTCTGGTGGTATTCAAACTTCCAACTGTTAAGTGGATTGAACAAATCTCTATGTCGAATAATCGATTAAAAAATAGACATATTTTAATCAATATAGAAAAAATCGAATCATATATTGTATATATGTATTATTGTTGTACGGGCGTTTTGTTTGAATCCCCCCTTCAGGACATAGGTTTTTGTTCGAATTCAACTTTTGAAATGGCTTTGGGGAGAATGAATTAAACAAAAAATTGTTGTAATGCATTTGAGCATCTCATATTTCCTATATTGTTGATTGTCCCTGCAATGCAGTCTGGGTAATTCTGGGTTTACAATTTCACTTTAAGGGGGCACTGTGTTGAATCCTGCCTCTAAACAATAACATGACTGGTTTTCCTTTCATCTTAAATGTATATACATGTAATATGAAAATATAATTTAAAACAATAACTCAAAACATTAACTGCAGTTAACTACTGGTCAGTTTTCTTTGTTTTTATGCTAGTAGTAAAGTTAAAATCTTACATCACACATTGCCTCTCTAAAAGATGAATAGGAGATGCTAGATATTTATTGGGAACTAGCCAATTATGATGAATCCTAATCCACAAGGGATTTGAGTGACAGATTAGCAACTACATGACAGGAACATAACAAATGCGAATGGTCAACAGTTTGCTAAACATTATACTGAACATATTTCTATTCACATACCTTGGTGTCTGAAGTATCTCTGCTAATGAGTATAGGTGTTTTATTAGTAGTAACAGTGGTGTGATTAGAGTATAACATCGTTTTTAATCCTGTTTTAAAACAGTTATTTTTTTGAAGGTCTTGGCAAAAAAAGTCCCCATGATGTCAAGCAGAGGCACTGACTTTGAAGGTAGGCTTTAAACTACATCCACAGCTACTCCAATTTAATAAAATTATGTCAATTAGCCAATAAGAAGCGTTTTCAGGAATCTTTCAAGCAGTTTAACAGAACAGACAATTTAGTGTATTTAAACATCTGACCCACAGAAATTGTGATATAGTGGATTATTATTTGTCTATAAACACGGTCTGTATAGGTACTTGTTTTGAAACATTTCTTGTGTCAGGCATAAAGTAGATGTCCTAATCGACTTGTCAAACTATAGTTTGTTAACATGAAATCTGATGGTGGAAATATGAGTTTTTAGGACTTCAACCTAAGTGTATGTACATTTCCGACTTCAACTGTAATTTCTCAGAGGCAATACTTTTTTATTGTTGTAAAACAAAATCCGAATTTCTATGTCATTGGTTATGAGGTTAATTCCTAGAGCAAGTGATAATGTTTCATATAAATAACTGTTATATTAACAATCACTGTTTGTAATGCACCTTTTATAGAGTACATTGCTGCCCGTACTTTTAAAATATGAACATTAATGGAAACACACATGAAGAGTAATCACTTCCATTCATTTATTTTTCAAAACTTCCTAAAGTGTAAATGACAAATAGCCTACTACAGACAAAACATTCTCAGTCTAAATGTTAAGACTATAAATATTCATGAGAAATCGTGTTCAGGGTATACTCTGTGACATCTCCAGCACTTCAGGGTGTATTCTGCGACAGTACATCTCCAGCACTTCAGGGTGTACTCTGTGACTGTTCATCTCCAGCACTTCAGGGTATACTCTGTGACTGTTCATCTCCAGCACTTCAGGGTATACTCTGTGACTGTTCATCTCCAGCACTTCAGGGTATACTCTGCGACAGTACATCTCTAGCACTTCAGGGTGTACTCTGTGACAGTACATCTCCAGCACTTCAGGGTGTACTCTGTGACAGTACATCTCCAGCACCTCAGGGTATACTCTGTGACAGTACATCTCTAGCACTTCAGGGTGTACTCTGTGACAGTAGATCTCCAGCACTTCAGGGTATACTCTGTGACAGTAGATCTCCAGCACTTCAGGGTATACTCTGTGACAGAACATCTCCAGCACTTGAGCAACCAGAGTGGTTTATCTCTAGATGATCTCTTAGGTTGTGCTTTGCGGCAAACCTCTCTCCACAATGTATGCAGACGAAAGGCCTCTGTCCTATGTGAACACTCTTGTGTCTGATGAGATTACTTGAGTCTGCAAACCGCTTTCCACACAGTGGGCAAACAAATGGTTTCTCTCCTGTGTGGACGTTCAGGTGTTTCTTCAGATAACCAGCTTGGCCGAACTTCTTTCCACACTGAGAACAACTGAAGGGTTTTTCTCCAGTGTGGACCCGCTGGTGAGACTGGAGATACTTTGGACATGTAAAACTTTTTCTGCAGAAGCCACAAACATACCGTTTTTCACGTTTACCAACCCTGTGCTGCATTTTATGCCCGGCCATATAGCGTTGGACTAGGCCTACTTTTGGCCTTGATGCGTTGTCGCTTATATTTATTTTACTCTTTGACAAACGCTTGCCGGCCATGGCAAGGTTTCCAAATCTACTACTGGCCTCATAAGAGATACGGTTTTGCGGTGGCAAGTCATTACTGCTATTAGTACCATAATACGCGTTACTGCTACATTGATATATTTCTCCATATGTTTCCGAATCAAGAATCACAGCCTCTGGTTTCACACTGAAAGATTTACCAGGGAACAAAATGCTTTCCTCAACCACTGGCGTCTGTTGCAGTTGGTTGATTTGAATTGCAACATGGGTGGGGCTCAATTCCGACGCATAGGAACATGCTGGATCCTCAGAATCTGTTTCGGTGCTTATCGGCGTCCATAAGCCTGAGTATCCAGGCCTCTGTACATTCTGGGCAACGTTCATATTTGGATGCTTCTGAGTCGTACCCTCACTCTCTTGGTCTGCATTGATTTGCACGTCGTAGTCCTCAAAGAGAATATTGGTCTGAGGCTGCCCAATCACATCTCTTTTGTCTTGATCAGCACCTGATGCAACACTACCTATAGATAGAAAAGAACATATCAAATACAATTAAACAGACCATTGAATAATAAGGCAATAGGGATACAGCCTGGATACAGCTCCTGCCCCTGGTATATTGGGCGCAAACCGCTGAGTTCCTAATCGCTATTATCAACGGTTACCGAATTAGTCAAAAGTCATGGCATATATATTGCTTTGCTGTTATTCAGCCAGATAAGTTGATTAAGATCCATTTCTCATTTACAACAACAACCATGGGGGAATTTAACATATGGGAGAAGCAATGAGGATTAACAGTCTTGCTCAGAGACAATGTACTACCATTCCATATGACTGCCATTACATATGTACTATAGGCCTCCATTACACTTACTCTCTCCTTCCATCCTTGACTCGTTCTGGGCAGTTATGGTGTTCTCCATTCTTTCCTCTTTGATTTGGATGCACTCAGAATTCTCCTTCACCAAAGACTGTAGGGGGACCAGATTTAAAATTTCATACAAGCCTTCAATAACACATCAAAGAAACCATGCCACTGCAATTATGTAAGCGTAATACCAGTGCCGAATGTTTAGCTACAGTGATTAGTCATTACTGAAACCATAGATAATTCAAATCAGATAACAGCAGGGTCACCCCAAGTTGAATTGCATTGAATTATCTGACAGATGAAAAAAATTGTTTGAAATATAACATTTTCTTTACAATACTGTATGTATAATTAAAAAAAAGGCTGTTTTAACTTACAATACCAGTTGTCATCAATTGAAGCATACACACACAAAAATAAAAGCTTGTGCACATCTTCTAAGCATGCCTTAGGTGAAAGAAATCTGAAAATCTTTGAAAAGTTGAATTCTAATTTAGTGTGGATGTAATGTGGGCAAACATTCTGGCTCTAGGTCCAGATTAAGATTTTAAAATGTTATAATTGTGTAGGATTTGTTTGTCAAACATCATTTAAAAGATAGAAAATGTCAGTTGTTAATACACGTACAGGTTCATAAACCCTTATAGACATAAGAAAATGTGAAAAATCCAGGCGTGATAGACATTAGCTTACTCGACAACCAATCAGGATCCCTCCCCACACCTTTCCCAAAATGTTCAGTAAGGACCAATTACTAAAGTGTAATGTTATGGAATAGCTGAGAATACATCACAACTGCACAAGTATATGCAGTCTCTAAAATGAATGCATTAAAACATGTTAATTGGGATATAATTATATTACTGCAGTAACCAGCTAGATAATTGAATGAACATTGGTTTGTAGACTATTAGCTGGTAATGTTCACTTGTGTATTAAAAAGTAGCTGGCCCAGGCTTTACCTTATACCTCTCTATTTGGAGTCAAACCTCTTAGTATAATGATTCTGTAAAATCAAAATGTAAACTTTAGAATTCCATAGGATGGTACTGTCATTTGCTAAGAACACTATGGTTGTGCTCTCTGCTCATTTGACCAAATAAAATGGGTACCAGGTTGTCACAGTGTTTGTCTTCTACCTTCATAACAGCACATGACTGCTTTACAGAATCTTCCTTGCATGGATGCTCCTCGTCGCTGCAAATGTTGCTCAACTCTTTGCCCATCGGACTTCGGTTATATCGATATTCAGTTGCTTCTAAAACACAATTAGAATTACAAAATGTTCCTGGCACAACATACTCGAGGACAACACTTATGAAAACAATACAACTATTGGGAGTTGGTAAAATAGTAGTTATCACTCAGACTGAATACATGTAACCAGCTGGTTACCTGAGTTGAGGACGGGTCTCCCTGTGTGATTTCTCATACTGCGCTCCTGCGCTACAGGCTTTTGTCCGGGTCCATTCCGCATCTCGATCATCTGCAATCTCTCCCTCAAAACTTCATTTTCTTTTTGACTTCGAGATATTTCCAAATGTAGTACCGCGTATCCGTCGTCCACAAGTTCGCATATTTCCGCCACGGCCGCGTTTACCAATACCTCCATAATGGAGGTAAGCTGCGTGTGGAAAGGAACAGCAGATGCCATTGTGCCCGACAAATGGACTGACATCTTGTTATGAACGGAACCAAATTACTATTTCGAAGCCTATTCAGAGAAAATGCATTTGTTTATCAGTCGGTTGATGTTACAGCGTTTCTATTGTCAGACCAGGCATCTCCGTTCCACCGGAATAAAGCCTCGACCTCGGCGACATACCTTCAAAATAA